>VZRF01010184.1:397119-447450 GCA_013396875.1 Vireo altiloquus | reverse complement strand
TGTCTTTCAAACCAAGACATTCCATTAAAAAAAATAAGAAGAGAGAAAAATAAAGGGAAGTGTTTATCCAAGGTAAAACTGCTTCCTTCTCCTTGTACAAGTACCTCCTTTGAGCTGTGTTTGGTGCAAACAATGAACTGTGGCTGAGCTGGCATTTGTCATCACAGGCTGGGAGGAGGACTCTGCGCCCTCAGCCCCCAAGCCTCAATGTTAACTTCTACCACAGACCTCCATTTCTGTGAGGCAATGGAGAGACAGACTCAGCTGACCTCCTTTTATTTCCCCTGAGTGTAGGAGGAAGGATGTATGCTCAATACAGCATGAGAAAGCTTGTCCTACTACAGCTTCTCGAGTTCAGATTTTGTTGCTAGATATAGAGCCATGCCCTGCAGAGCCAACACCCCAGCACCTTCCAGAGGTTTACTTTAATTGGAGCTATTGTTGTAAGCTGCTGAGCTAAGTCATTGCAGCAGCTGCCCTAGCAAAGGCTTGTCTCTACTGCTGTAGAAGGGTAAACATCCCTGTCAGCTACAGCACAGGTGTTTTATTATGACAAGGGAATACTGATGGACTTTGATCTGAGTGTGCATCACGAAATATCAGGGAGAAGTTACACCTTCGTTAAAAGAATACTGGAGCACTCCCATTTTAACTCATGCATTTTCCTTGTAAGTTTTACATTCTTTTTGCCCATACAGGGTGCCAAGAGACCTTTTCCACATCAACATCTGAGACTTGGAGCAAAACATAGATACAAAAAGGCCGACAAAAGACTTTGGCAACCCAAGAGACTTTCAGTCACATGAAATTCAGTCTTGCACCTTGCTCACTTGGGAAGTGTTATAGTCAAGAAGGTGTCTGCAAGGCCAGGTCCAGACTCCTGCAGGTCCCTGTGATGATGGGGGAGAAGACTCACAGTTGTGAAAGGTAAAGACATGGCAGTGGGGAATAGAGGGAAGTGGTGGTTATGGACAGAGGGAGAGAAAGAGAGAGAGTCTCTTGGGATGGAGAAGGGTTGGAGAAGGAACATGAGTTGTGAAGGAAAGAAAGGCTGGGGCAGAGGGGCCATGGCCTGGGAGGGTTATTTAAGAGGTTAGAGAGGAGTAGGAGAGGGGTTTGTGATCTCACCCGCTCTCAAAACACTGCAAAGTCCAAGGCTTTAGCTTTCATCCTGATCAGCAGGAGTTGTGCCTTGGGGTTGCTTGAGCTGGATGTGTGCAAACCTAAAGCAAACACTACTAAAGCCCCTTAATGAACAACCATTCCCAGATATTCAAGATGGAAGAAAAACTCCTCAGGCAAGACTGATAGTGTGAAAAAGGGCTTCACTTGTGTTGTCAAACAAGATATTCCTGTTGTCTTGCTTTTTGGGTTTTTTCCTCTCCAAATAGCCCCCACTCCACACTGACTTTTAAAAAGTCATTGTTGCTGCATTGGGTGTTTGCAATCTGTGAACATGAAAGATGGTTCATTTGTCTGAGCAGAGAGAAAATAACCCATCCTAGTTTGTTTTTCCTGTATTTCCCAGTGTTGATACTGGCTGTGTTCTGGCTGTTCTTTGCACAAGCTGAATGGCAATTGGTAAGTGTGTTTGAGGCGCTGTAAGAGCAGTGTCTGGAGTTTGCCACTGACACTTTAATCTAATGAGAAATGCCAGAGACCTTCTGTTGGTTATTTCAAAATATTTTGTTTGGAAGAATTTTAAGACTTATAAAATAAATCAGTCTTGTTATATCAACATTTCTGGACAAAAACAACTCCCAGATCTTATGCTTAATGTTTTTTCTCCTGCTTGCCTCATACTTGGCTTGCAGCAGAGCTAGGAAATAAACATGTTACTTTTTTCACTGCTCATTTATCCATAAGGAGAAAAGATGGGGGAGAGAAATAAAGGAAAAAACTGTTGGGACTCAGTGGACATTTCGTGTGTTGCTTAACCTCTGTAATTGTAAGTTCATAAAGCAATAAAGCCGCATTTCCTCTGATCTCTTCCTCTCCATTTCCCTACTGATGCATCTGAGTCTTTAACACCAGAATATAAGGATGCACTTATTTGATAAAGCAAATAAAGAAAAAAGAGTGAAGCAGAACTTATTAGAGCACACTGAACAAAAGCTTTTAGCCACTAACCAAGAACTACTTCAATCAGCAAATGTCACTAATGTGTTTTGAAAAAATAACACAGCTGAAATGCTTGGGCATTCTGATTTCCATTAAAATGAAAGGTGTGGTGCACAGAAAATGACCCAGATGGTCTCACCATCCGCTGTAGAGGGCAGAAGGTGTAATCCCCGAATGGAAGATGTTTATGCCAAACTGCCCTCAGGTTGCAATAGCACCTGCTGGGATAACACATCTTCCTTGGGAGCTGTGGTACGTCTGAGGCAAGTGGCATTTATCCAGAGCCCCCCAGAAAAAATCTTTCCGTTGGGGTCTTGCTGACAGCTGGTGACCTGAACTTTCACTTTAGCAGTTTAACATACAACTATCTGTATCTATATTAGCTAGATACATTCTAGAAGCAGAATTTTTTCCAGCCCGTTGAGGCTGCAGAAGGTGGTGCTCATTTGCATTCTGCAGATGTTTGGGCTTTCCAGCAGGGCTTCAAGAGAAAGAATATTTTCTTTGTTTCTTGTAAAGACTAAGACTTTGAATTTTCACATGGAGAAACATGTAACTAGATCTGAAAGCTTCTATTATGCTTGAAGTGCTGTATATAAAGTGCTGCTCCATATATCTTTTGGGTGACATTTGTACTGTGCCCATTTGGCCTTCATACATCTTTTTGCTGATGCAAGTGATCAGTTCTAATTCTGAGTGATGGCAAGGCCAAGTCTTGTTTCTGGGTCTTGTCACTGAGATGATTTAATAATTTAACCTGCCATGATTTAATATCCTTTTTTTTTTCTGTATATTTACATCTCTGCTTGGAATATACTTGAGATATAAAGGTCCTACACTTTTAAAAGCCCTTAAAGGACACAATTGAAAATGTCAAAGGGAGTAAGTATTTGAAATATGTTTGTCCTTTTCCTTATTTCTCATGACATAGGTTTTAAAATTTAAACATGCTATTGAGTTAAAAACTAATGCCATAAGTGCTGTATTGCCCTTACTGAGGTTTCCACATTTATACCTGTTTCTCCAATGAATGTATGATGTTCTGTGTATTGTATTTAAAAATAGGAGCAACCTAACAGATTTTGCATTTAAGCAGAAAAGAGAACTGTGGCAGATATGCACAGATTATTCTTGAAATGCATTGCTCTCTTGAGCTGTCAAGTGACGTTTCTCTTTAAATGAGCTTTCTCATGTTGGATGCCTCCCTCCCATCTCAATGCCCTGATGGACAATGCCTTCGGGCATCTGTACACCTGGAATAACTTCTGCAGGAAACTACTGGATAACAAACAGCTTCAAATGTTGACCTTTTCTGGAGGTATATTGTGCAAATGCTGGCTGGGCAACAGCCAATCCCCTTGCCTTCTTCCCAGCTGCTGCTGAAGCTTCAGGATGGCTCCTGCTCAGCTTTTGGGATCTTTATGAACACATCTCGGATGCTGCACTTCCCCCCTTCACTTAACTGGCATACACCTTGACATCACCTGTCCAGCCTGGCAACTGCATGCTCCCCTGAGATCTAGAAGTTTGTCTTTATGGTTCAGCCCTTCTCAGCTTTACAGCTTATCCTCTGAATGCTCTTAATTGTGCCCCCTCCAACTCTCCTCTAAGTCTTAGAGAATTTAATTCCTTGGTCACTTTCTCTCTTCCTTCTTCATCTTATCCATGAGTAAACTTGTTCATATGTCATCTTTCTCTCAAGTTCTGATCAGCTTTGTTTGTCCAGACTAAACTCTCTGTGGGTCCCACTGACATCATTTTGTGGGTGACAGTGTGACTTAAGCCTTGCTCGGTCTCTTCCCACCAGAGCTACTCATCTCTCTTCTTAATTACTGTGAACTCTGCAGTCCTGAAGCCACTGCTCTGTTTGATGGCTGTGCCGTTTCATCCTGAAGTGCTGCTGCTCATCTTATTTTAATTAAAGTAGTTTGTCCTTAAAGGTGGTTCTTTGGGCACAGCACTTAAGAGATCAATTCCACTTCTTTTTCACTTCCGTTGCAGATAAGAAGGAGGGAAAGTAATTAGCACAAATGGCTCCAGCAGCAGAGGCTCCTCGCTGTGTATCACTGAAGTGTGTATTCAACTGGCATCAGACAAATGAATGTTGTTTTGGGGTTCTTTTTAAAGGAAACTAGTAACTTATTTCCTTTCAAATAGAGCAATCCGCTAGTACCTGAAATCCTGTAGTAAATTAATGGAACAGAAGTCTGTGTAAGACTGTACAGAAAGGGAAAGAGATACCTTAAATAACAAGTCTCACTCACTGTCTCATGGGCTGCTCTTATTCACACCCAGATGATCACAAGCTGCCCACAATCAAAACTGAACAACACCAAGAACTAGGATTTCTTGGGAAAGAAAACCCATTTCTGGATAGACTTGATGTGCCTCTGAGAATGCGACAATAATTATGGGATGAGCTTTTGCCTCTGAACCTTGCTTATCTTGCTTTCCACTAATCTTAGGTGCTGTTGCTACCCATTGCCTTTATTTCCTCATTTTGGTTGTCTTTCTGGCTGCAACTTGATTTCTGGTTGTGTGAGAGGGGTGGAAATGGCCCATGTGATGTAGCCTTGTTGCCATCATCTTGTTTACATCTAGATGAGAAGACCTGCATCCCTACAGCAACACATTTCTGTGTTTACAAGGTTGACTGCTCTGTGTGTGTCTGTGTACTTGGTTATCGAGTGCTATGTCCTATTGTTTTAACCCTTCATTTTCTTCTGGTGCCCTCACACAGGCTGACACATTTAGACAAATCTTGGTATTTCTGCTACAAGTAGTTCTTTACCTAAAGTCTGAATGGTGAAGTAGAGCTAAATTTTGCAAGTGATTTATTTTGGTCATTTAGCCTTTTGCTAGTATATGAATATTTAAACACAGGACATAAACCAGATGTACAGGGTTTCAGTTCTGTTTGGGTTTTCACATGGTGGGATTATGCTTCCCCTGTTGCAAAGACCTATAAAAAATTTAAAGATGGCAATGTGAACATGAAGCAAATCACCACAGCCAAGAAACTTGAAATGCTGGAAGTTATTTCTTGAGCAGAAATAATTATAGCATTTGTTTCACAATTTTCCAATACAACTATTTTTTTTTTCTCTTCTGAAATATAAAAGCAGAGAGACATTTATGTATTTGTGTAGATAGCTAATTTGGAAATGCAGTGCTTGGTATCCCTGGACAGCAGGTCAGCTGCAATTGTCTGTATGCTGGAGTTGCTCAACACTGAGCCTGGAGAAGAGGACTGTGCTTAGTTAGTGCTGAGCAGAGGGTGGGTCCCCCAGGAGATGCCTTTTTTGGCTGTTTCAAAGCTGATATTATTCAAGTAGGTGAAGTAACTGCCACCAAAAAGGGCCTGTTTACCACAGGTATTCATTCACATGTGGCAAAGAGGAAGATGTTCCTTATCCAGTAAGGATAAGTAACTCTGTCTCGTGCAGAGTTACTCTCCCATTCCTTCCAACAAAGAAACTCTGATTCTGACATTATTTTCCACAGTAAACAAATAATTTGAAAGCTGCTTTTGGTGGAAAATATGTATTTTGGGTCTCTCTCCAGCTCAACTTCCTTAAGCTGTCCTTTTTCAAGTTGACGATACGGTCTTCCCCTCAGACCCAAAACTTCTAATATTGTTCTTTAGATATGAAAAGCAGTGATTGAAAGATCATTAAAGCCTTCATTCCTGTGTGTCTTAGTTCTAAATGTTCCAAGATTTAAAAGAATTTTGTTTGCATGAGTCCTAAGATCTGATTTTTTTTTTCTTCTCTTGTATTCAATTGCAAACCTGAAGTTCCAGCTATTAACATAACAGCAAAAAATCAGTGAAATGTTAAAATACATAAGCATTGAAGGTCTCTTGCATCACAAGTCCTTTACACCTTCACTTCATCAGTTTAGAGTATCCTCTGCCCCTTTCTACTGGACTGATTTGGGAGTTACAGATTAAAAAAAAAAAAAAAAAGACCAAAAACAAACTTATCTTCACTGGTTTGGGAGACCTTATATGAAAGAATTGTACTCCAGTCCCAACAGCAATAAACATCTTCAACTTAAACTCCAGTAGTTTAGACTCCAAAAGTCATTAATTTGGGAAATCTCTCCATGTTTACCTCTCTTCCCAGAACTCTCTATTTCCATATGATCTGTCCGCTTGGGGTTTTAAAAAAAAAAGGGAGAAATTGCCATGATGTGTGGTGCTGCTACTGTGCAGTTACTCCTTGTCTATTTTCTACAGCAACACTGAGTTTTTCAATTCCTTACAGTTACTCCATTCAAAACACTTTTCCTTCTGCGACAAAACAATAGCTTTCAGTTCCCTTACTTTAATATCTATTCCTTTCCTTAGCTCACTTTGGGAAAACATGTGGTTTGAGGACGTTGTTGTGGGTTAATGAAGGCATTCTGTAATCTCTCCGTTAGCTGTTCAGCCTGAAACATTTTCAAATTGCCTGCGATTGAAGGCAGACAAGTGAGGGTTAAATCTGAATTTGTCTCTAATTGTTTACCACACAGCGGCTGTGAGTGGACCATTCTTCACTGTGGCATCAAATGGTGGCTTTTCATCTGCTTTCTATTTGTTGCAGTTGTTGAATAGTTTTGTTTTGATATCAAAATTATATGGTTTGAAAACACTATTCATTCTGTCAAAATAGTTAACATAGGGTTACAGTGGGGGATTAAAAATTCCGATAAGATGTGCTCAGTATTAAGAGAAAAGCACTTGTGCTGAATCTGGAGTTCTCTTTCTCCATGGAGATTACATTGCCATGTAGATTTTCCATTTTTCTAATGTTTAGGTTATTAGGACATTGTGGCCTGCAGTGAAAACTGAGATTGCAGTTGAATTTCAGGATTTAACTTTTCATTTGCAATTGTTCAAACAGAGGATTTGTTCCTTAAGAAGTTCATGAATGAGTGCCTTGGTGCCCTATAGACATGACTTGTTTTTTATTGAAATGCAACAGGGAACTGAAATACTGAGATGCAGAATCTTTTCTGGCTAGAGCCTTTTTGACAATTGACATTTGATAAGAGTCAACAGAAATTATTTTTCTGACTGACTTTAATGCTAAATTAAAGCATTTAATTAATTTTAAATTTTAAAATGCTAAGTACATATGAAAACCCGAGACCTACACAGCACCTCTTGAAAATATAGCTTCTTGCATTTATATGTGATGCAATGTCTCGTGTCCAGCTTTTAACCTGGCTCTTGTAGGATAAGACAAGTATATTCTTTATACAAGAGGGTGTGTATATGGATCTCCCTTCCTTCACTGCAGTCATGCAAGGATGTGCAGCAGCCCACATGCTCAGTATGTGCACTTTAAACACCATGTAACTGTTTATGAAGGGGCAGAAACAACAACAGGAGGGTAGAAGGAGTGCATACTATGGAAAAAGAGGTGGAAGGCAAGAAGCCGTGGAAGGTGGATAGAGGCTGCATCTGACCTGGGAGTCAGACGGGCTTTGGCAGCATTTATGCCTTTCCTACACATCAGCTGCATAGTGGTGTAAGATCTGGGATGCACCAGTCTTCTCTGGCTGTGAATTCTGGCTCTGATTCTCTCCACATATCATACTCCAACTGGTCCTGAGTCACAAGGAACAGGGTAGGCAAAACACAGCAATGTGAGGCCCTACAGGCAGGTATGGAACTGGACATAATGTACAATGCACAATTGTAGGTACATGCACAGCACTGCTAGCAAGAACTTTCTGATGTGTGTTCTGGGAACAGTGGCAGGAGCTGGAACATCACATCTGCTACCTGAGCTGCTCAGTGGAATTCTTCCTAAATGTTTATGCTGCTCTTTTTCTTTTAATTAACAATGGTTGTGGCTTGCTGCAAAGGTCAATGACTGACACACAGGAATGAGGTGTTAGTGGAGCTGTCTGCCTGACTTTATTAAATAAAGATTAATTTATCCTATGTGTACAGAGCACATTTCAGGGTTGTGTAGAGCTTTGGCACTGAGTCAGGGTTTTTGAGAGTCCCCTTAGATAACAATTTGTCACAGCCATTACTGTCACTTCCCCACAGTGCATATTCGGAACATGGATCAGTTATCTTTTGCTGATGCTCTCACAGGACCTCTGAAGTTGAGGGATGAACTTCTATCTGCAATCTTATATCACATGCAAAATGAATCACATAAGACCTCTAGAAAACCTTTGCACATACCTTTAATCTTCTTTTTCAGTGCACACCCTTCAGTTTTGGGGGTCATTTTATTTCACTCCACAATAGCTACTAAGCTACTACATCTTTCAGAGAGTAAAATTTGTTCTTTAATTTCAGATTGTGAGAAAACCTGGGGAGAGGAAGAAATGATACTCACTTTGAAACAACAACAACAAAAACAACAACAACAACAAAATCTGAAAGATTCTTGTCTTCCTCAGATGTGTCCTGCTTTCTGTGATTAAGAAGAGTTCAGCCAGGGCTGATTTATGTACAACTGCACTAAGACTGGGCTCAGATCTCTGACTTACAAAGAACTGGCTCTGGCAAATTTGTGTAATTGCAGGAAGGATAAGAAATTTTGAGGGACTGTCAGGAATGTCTGAAATGTGGGGAGATTGATTCTGTCAGGAAGAAAAACTCTTTATACAAGTAGGTAATATAACATTATCTGCCCATAACTGTGCCTGAAAGGCTTGACTATCAAAGAGGGGACAGAGTCTGAGCAATAAACTAATTTGCAAAATAATTAGCCTGCGGGTGAATTTGTAATTAATACCTATCAGATAGGTATTAATTTAGGTTTCCTAAAACATGATGAAGAAGCTGCATTACGTAGGTAGGTTGTTTAAAGCAACACAAGATAAAATACTGAAAATTGAAATAAAAGAAAGGATAAGAAAATCTCTTTGATTAGACCATACTGTCAATAATCTACCATCTGGTTGTTGTTTCTGATTTCCAAGAGTGCTGCTTGGCAATAATAACACATTTGTTACTCAGGATTCAGTTCTTCCTATGCTAACTAATGCAGTATAAAAAATTTCATTATTCTGTTAACAAATGTGCCCTTTGTAATTTGCAGTTAAATTTATATTAGATGCTTTTATTGGCTTTATTGGAAGTGGTATTTCTTGAGGTTCAAGTGATTCAGTCTCAAGAGCCCTAGACAGTTCCCACCATGGTGATGGGTTGTCTCTTTATTTCCAGGGCTGTCTGGATGAAAATTTCACAGTTCTTCATTTTGTGGTTTAGATTTGAATTAGGGTTATTACTTTCACATCAAACGGAAATTATAACTGCTAATCACATTATGTTCAGTGTTGTTTACCCAAGATTAGGGCTGTCAAAATAGATATTGCAATATTAGATTTTGAAGAAGCTGTCTCTAACAGTTGTAGTATGCATCGGTAAATGATAAACAGCTCTGATTTTTACTCCCTTGTTGGGGAAGCCTCTTCTAGCACAATTGCAAAATCTCATTAGAAGTCAGCACTGAGCTGTGATTTTCAGATTATGTGCATGATGCTCACTGTATTTCATATCCTAATACAATATTTGCCTTCCTGTATTAGTAATGCTACCTCACTCTTTCTGGGTTTTACTAAGTAGGAAAACTCTTGCAGTTAATTGAGGTCAATCATTGCTAAAAAGATAAAAAGGCTTGGACTAGTGAGCATCTCTCTAACTTGTGGAGCTGCTTCTGGAACTACACACCTGAGTCTTTTCATTCTGGACTCTTCCAACTCCCTCTCTTTAGAAATAAGCCAATGCCAGATCTAATGGGACTAAAAGCCCAGGAATGCTACTGGCACTGGCAAGACATCCTTTAGAGTAACGAATTTTTCAGTGCAAGTGAACAAAATCAATCTTCAGTATATAAAGATAAAGTACTTCCTTTGCCTTCTTGACTGCACAGTCAGTGTTCAAATGAGAGTGTACAATTTATGTTCTTAATCAATAAGTACCTCAGTTTCTTGGAAATAGCTTTGAGATGAAAGAGCTCACTACATCTGTTTACACTCTGTAGTTGTTACCAGTGTGGCATCATTCTATCATAACCTTTTCAAAGGCTGCATAAGGGAGATTAAGGAGGAGGGAGGCAAAAAAAAAAAAAAAACAACAGAAAAGCAAAATAAACAAAAAAGATGCAGACAACTCCATAAAACCCACTTGGCCAAAATGTCAAAGAAACCAGTGGAAGGTGAGCAGTGGATCAACACTCACCTGCTGCAGAACTCAGCCCAAAGCAGCACTGATTGTGCTTCCCACATTCTGTGGCTGTCAGGAAAGATAATGATCAAACCAGCTAGAGAGAAATTCCTGTCCTTCACCCTAGAGATGGGAGAGTTGTTTGCTTGCTTACTTTTTAAAATATGGATAGAGATTTTTTTTTTTTTTGACAATGGTATTCAACTTTTAGGAACATGGCTTAGATTTTCAGAAAGATGTTTGCTATATTTAAGATTAGTGGGGATTTAGAAATAAAAAAAACCTTTAAATTTAGGGAATGGTGTAATCAAGAAAGATTTCTAGAGAGTTTTTTTGCTTTTCCAAAACTTCCAAGATATTTCCAGGATTTTTTAATTAGCAGAGAATTTTAAAATAGAGTAGTACCAACTGCATTACTGATGTGCCCTCCTCAATGATAAACCCATGACTGTGTGCATCATCAGCACTGGTATTTGGGATTCTGAAAGCTGTGCCCACACTGTTAATCTTTCATAATCACATATTGGCCATCTGCAGACAATTTACCATGCATAAATAATGGTCAGTAATCAAAGAGTTTTCTGCAAAGAAAATATAATGTTCAATATTTGTAACTTACAGGACAAGTGAAGATGGTAGATAATTTCAGATTCACTTATAGTAAAAGGTGGAAACTTGTAACCAGAGCATTGAGTAATACAAAGGTTTCAATACTGCGAAATGCTCATCCCTGTCCTGGGAACACAGTGCAAAGATACAGAAATGTATCTTCAAAAGGCTGGCAAACGTGTGCTGGGCTCCTTTCCTCAAGAGGTAAGAGGCCCTCTGCATGCTGTGATCTCTTGCCAGCCCTCACCCTGCCTTGTAGCTCAACCTGAAGAGAAAAGCACTCCTGAAAACAAGAAACCTCTGATAACCTCATGGTCACTACAGTGTTGTCATACAGTGTGGGCCCGAGGGACTTTCCCTAGCAGGACACAAGTGCCACAGATAAAACTTGGCAACTTGTCTTTAAGGCACACCTCCTCTTCCAGCCAAGGCAAACATTGCTTTAGTGCTCCTAGCCTCTAATCTGACTTCTCAGAAACATGTCACTGTGTCCTTTTCTTCTCTCAGTGACTTTGCAAACAGAGCAAGCCTGGGCACTGGCCGGGTCTCAGCATACAGGACTTTTCTAACACAGGAGTCATTCTGCAAAGACCCCCTGTCCTGGGTTTTGAACAGAAAGGAGTGGTTTCTGGGCATATTTTCTTTACCAAAGAGGATCTTTTAATTATATATAAACCCTGCTGCTGTACCTCGTGGGTTTAAACACATATGCAAAACACTGCTGTCCAGCACCCTGAAGTGTGAAGATCACTCTGGCTTTCAACATCCAGTGTTCAAAGCCAGGGAGGGTGTCACTGTGACTTCTGAAGGACTCACAGCCAGACGTGGTGACAGTGGCACACTCTGTGTGCCATTCCTCTGCTTGAAACAAACTGTGTTGCAGCTTATTTTGGAAAGATGAGGAGTTGTTTGTCCTCGGACAGTGTGATTCAGGCCTGTCAGAAAAGTTATTTTCCTTGTATAAATTTCTCTAATATTGTCATCTTCTCATCATCTCTTTTTTCTTAGAACAAAATTTTTAGAAATAGTAGTCCATCAGTTGAGTATCTACTAACAAAGCATAGGTCAGACCTTAATTTTTTCCTCAGGCTGAGTGCACTGAGTAAGGGATCTCTAATTGATGGCTACTGGTTGAAATACAGACTCTCCCTATTCCTTGAGGATAAAAGCCAGGTGCAGTTTTATCTGGAGCTCTCCTTTATTACCAGCTCTCATTTGAGGGAATCTCTACTCAGCTGAAGAGACATAAAGAGCTTCCTTTTCTGCATGGTCACAGGGGGACTGATGCCCACATTTCAGAGTTGGCTACCCAGTGGGCAGCAGAGATGTAGTAGAAAGATCTCAGGTCAGCAGATGATGACATGCACAGGCAGCTTATCTCTCAAACTGTTCGTGTCAAAGCAGGTGTTATTTGTTGAGAAAAGCCATGCTTTTGCTCT
Organism: Vireo altiloquus; assembly: GCA_013396875.1. NCBI lineage: Eukaryota > Metazoa > Chordata > Aves > Passeriformes > Vireonidae > Vireo > Vireo altiloquus. The sequence continues at coordinate 435,099 of VZRF01010184.1, read as the reverse complement.
TATCTGTTAGTCTCCCAAGAAAGCTATCTGATAACAGAGATAAACTGAGAAGAGTCCACACTCTACTGTTATTAACATTCCCCTTTTACAGATCACCATTAGAAAATAAAGAAGAAATGACACTAAAATACAGAAGAGATTTCACAAGCAAACGCTCTTCCTGGAGCCTGTGAATTAATCAGTGAGAGGATGATTTTGTTCCAAGCATTGATAAGTTGTCATTATAATTCTAAGAGCATTTCAACAGCCTTTCACCAGTGGTACCTCTGAAAGTCTTGTGACTTGTTCATTGGAAGAACTGCACCACGTGTGCTGCCGCTCTGCTTTTACAAGATAACGAGGCATCAAAAGATGCCAGGCGTGGTGCCAGATAACAGCGCCATCCGAGCAGGACAACCACAGCACCTCTGCCTAAACAGTGCCTCTGCTTGTTCTAAAAGCATCAGAAGGTCACAGCAAACGCTGAGGGATGTGCCTCTGCTGAAAGCGTGGTCTCGAGCTGGGGTGTGTGACCCTGGGGTCAGAGGGAGCCATTAACCAATGCTCATAGTGAATTAGAGAATGTCTAATATGGGGGAAAAAAATAGGTGATCAGATTATTAACAGTGTGATTGTAAACAGAAGGCTGTAAGAGGGCATTTTCTACTACTTCACTGGTATGTTAGATTTGCATCTTCCCATTTTGCTAGTTTTTAGAATAAATGCAGATACCTTGGCCTGCTGCCAGCAGAGTATTTAGTGCTGGCTTCTGCAGTCAGCTATCTTTATTCTGAAAATAGTTTTAATTCCTTATTGTCTTCTTTTTCAATTCCAAGCAAATATTTGTGTGAATTTATATGCCATTGTTCAATATTAGAAACAATTAATTACATCTATTGACTCATATAAAGATAACGTAGTTTTCCCTATTTTTGGAAGCTGCCAAGAGTATTCCAAGTTCAGCTTATTTGAGACAATTTAAAGGCCAGATAAACTCTAAAAATCTAAACTTTTGTGACATGGGAGAAGAACAGGGGATGCAAATAATGGTTTGCCTGCGCAGGAACCAGGAGATGAGAAATGAAGCCTGTAGCCACCCTGCTTGAGGCAGCAGTCATTAAAACCCTCAAAGCAGCCCCTCAATGAGATAGTAAAGCTCACTTGACAGAAATGAGATTTCCTTTTCAAAGAAAGAAACTCTAACAGATCTTAAAGATCTCCTCATCTTTTCTTTTTTCCTGCTTTGCAGTACTTTGCTTCAGTCCCACTCTATGTTACACAACTGCACAGAAGTACTGTATGTCTATAAAAAATGAATTTATTAAGTCAGTGGTTTCATCTTACTTATCTCTGTAAAATGTGTGTACAGCTGTCCCTGTACACAGTGATATATTCATAGAGTACAAGAATAAAGTTACACTTGAGAGACAAAATTGATTTCAAGTTCAGTGGCTGGTGCTGGCACCTGGCCTCCTGCCTGGGAGAGTTTGTTGCTGTGCTTGCAGAGTGTTAGTGTAGGTGATGTTACTGACATGGAATTGGGCTACCCGGATTATCTCGGTGTGAAAATTTTAAATTGGTATAACTGAGAAACATAATGCAGAAGATGATGGCTTTTGCATTTATTTGAAAGCTTTAATTTTAGGTTTATGAGCTCTTCACAGAGCTGAGTGGTTTTTTAAGATCAATTTTCTGGGTCTGCAGTTTTAAACTCTGCTTTAAATTCCGCTTCTGAGCAAAATGAATTGCATGGTTTCTGCTTAGCCCAAGCAGATCAAACCTGTTGGGTCACCTAATGAGTGGATGGATGTTGCCCTGAGTGCAGATGATAGGATCTAGTGTCCCACTGAAGGCATCATCACTTCTATTTAAAAAGACAATATGCCATGGCCACAGCCATTCCTTAACTTCCATGACGTGGTTTATAAAAAGAGAGAATATTTAAAGAGAGAATATGCCATGGCTCAGACATTCCTTAACTTCCATGACATGTGATTTATAAAACATGTAAGCCTTCATGCACCTCTTTGGGTGGCAGGGAGGAAAAATGGTCTTGCCCAGACCCAGAGGTCACCCTTGGGGAGTGTGGAGAAGGGGAGTCCTTTCTGCACCCTGGGAAGCCTTGCAGTCCTGGGTGTTTTCCTCCCAGCTTCAGCACCAGGTGAGTTCATCCTTTTCCTTCATCAGCCAGCCAAAGGGGTGCTATTCCCACCTGGGGGCATGAGGGGCTACAAAGACCTTCTTACATTCCACAGCATTCCCTGAAGGAATAAAAGAAAAGGTCGCATGCTGCAATTGCTCATTCACCAAGCGTGTGTTCGCCTGTCTCTTGATTATGCAGGCAAACAATACAGATCAAAGAAATCAGAATTACAGCTTACCAACAGCTCTGATGCTAGTGACACTGCATGCTAACTGAAAGTAAGGTTGATTTCACTGAAAAGCCTGAGAGTTGCCTTGCTTTAGGAGCCAGTGTGCTCCAGAGGGCACCACAAGGATGTCAGGGGGAAGCTGATCCCCCAGACAATTGCAGTAGGTCCATTGTTTTAAGGTGACCATCCCAGCTTTGAGAGGCAGCTGAAGACTCAAGTGGGTTGCATATGCTAATGCTGGTGTGTGTGTTAAGGTTTCCTGCTCAGGTTTTGGGCCAGACATGAGGTGGCTTCTTGGGAAGGCTGTGCCCTCCCTGGGGTGCTTGGAAGCAGGCAAGCCAGCTCACGCTCCTGGGCAATGCATCTCACGAGGGTTACCCTCCCTGGTTCGGAGAGGTTCAGTTGGAGCAGTGACAATATCACAATAACTTACTAAATTTAATCTCCATTGAAAATTCAAGACAAAACCTCCTCCCTTTCCCCTTCACAACATTCCATCAAGTGGAGGATATCAGACTGGTGCTAAAGAGAGATTGGCAATAAAAAGGGTAAACATTAAACACTTGGTGTTCTTTCAAAGGATAATAATAATGCATCTTGACCAGCCTAAAAGCTGAGTTTGTGTGCATGTATGTGTTTCAAGATACAAGTTCACATTAAAAATCAGTGTAGAAGAAGGTAAACACTACACAAATTTTAAATAGGAGCCAGAGCAGCAGAATGAGAAACCACCACTGTCTGTTCACAGTGGCTCTGGAAATTCCTGGAATACAAAACCAACCCAAGCTTGTTTTCATGCAGCTGCCTTGTATATGAGAAAGGATGAAATGACAACTGTATGCTTTGGTGTTGGGCAAATCCTGCATATTTAATTTGTCTTTTTTTGTATGCAGGAGGATATCTCCAATAAAGGAATGAACATTGCCTGAGGCAGAGATGTGGCATGGCAATAGCTGTAGCTGCTCCCAAGTTATGTCAGGATCCAATTAAGTTTAAATTCAGGTGTGGGAGGACCAAGTAGGTAGGACCAAGTAGACTGTACACAGGAGCTTGGGGGCAGCTTTTTGCATTGGAAAATGCAGATGCTGGGCTTGGAGCATAACTGTGTAATCAGAGGCAGGATGAGGGAGCAGTTCCATGAGTAGCTGGTGCTGGGGAGAGGGAGCTTAACTGCATTGTTCACATGTGTAAAGGAAAAGGTGATTTCTAATTGTGAAATTCCCATGAAAATCAAATTTCTGAACAGCATTTCATAACACTGTGTGTGCATAGGGAAGCTAATGTACAAAATCTGAATACATATTCACTATCACAGCTTGACTGTTTTTACAATATTACTTAAATGCCAGTACTTGCTGTGCTTTCTAAATGTTGATCCAATTCATGAGAGCTTTAAAGAAAGTGTGTGGGTGGCTGATCAGCATGGTTCTTTTTCTGTTTTATATGAAATGATGCTGTCATTTACCAAATAAAAAGGAGCTATCATGCATATTTCTGCTTTGTTGTTTGGTTTTTGAAAAGGCAGATGTGTAAGCTGAGACGTCAAAGTGTATAGATTGTCTAGTATGTTCCTGCTTACTCTGATTAATTGCAAGCCATCCTACACTCACGCTAAGAGAAAATCATTGAAATATAAATTTCTTCATTGATTTGCTTATAAAGTAAATTAAGGGTTCACTCTAGTTTTTAGTAGACCAGATTCTGTATGACAAAATTTTTTAAATACCAGGATGCTCCAGTGTTTCAGTGGCTGGCAGTACAGGCTTCCATGCAGTCGTTATTTAACTATATACTTCAGGTTAAGCCTGTGAGTTATCCACAGGTTACCCTAATTATCAATCCTTAAGCATCAGAAAGGTCACAGGAACTCAGTTAACCTTCCTAATAGGTAACCCTTTTTCCTAATAGTAGTCGCTAATTAGTTATGGTGCTGCTCAGAATTCTTTTTCCTCTCTGCACTTTGAGACAAAATACTTACCTGTCTCTGAGAATCTCCTGATTTAGGGACAAGAGGTTGGAGTAAGAAGTATTGCTGCTGGGGTGACAATTGTCAGAGCCACATCTCACAGGGACATGGCCAGTGTTCTTCACCAGTGAAAGACAGATTCTTCTCATATTACCCCCAGTTCTGCTATTTCTGGTCACTGCAATAATGTCCCAGCTAAGGGAGCAAACTGAACAGCCAGGACCAGGAGGCAGAGGTCGCCCAGCCTCATACCCACTGTGTTTTGAGTAGGAACTGTCTCTGCACCCTCCCAGAGCTCCAACAGAGCAACGCAGATAAAGGAGTTACATCTGAAAAATGAACACTGAGAACCCAGGTTGACAGAGAAAAGTGCCACCGCCTTTACTGAGCCTGTCAGGCTTCTGTGTTACAGGAAACTGATGACAAACCTTTTTGACATTTGATGCCAAATTAATTTAAAAGACATTGTGACTTAGTGTCACCTCAAATCTCTGTTCCTGGCATGGGTGAAAAATTTGGCAGTGGATCAGTATCAGCACAAGAGTGTGGTTTCTGAACTAATGCTTCTCTTTTGTTGCCTGTAGTGAAAACATTCAGAAAAAACCTGAGAAACCAGCTCTAATATAACTTCCTCAAGAAGGAGGGCTCTGAGTTAAACCAAAGGTACACTTATTTACTTACGTTTTCCATACTGTTTTTAATCAGTCTGTCCTGTGGGTACACCAGCTACAGGAACTCCAAGGCTGTAACTCCTTAAAGTATGAGAAATCTGAACTGGCAGCTATGTATGATAAAACATGATAAAGGAGCAGTGTGTAATGTCATGTCCTCTATGAATATGGACAACAGCACAGAACAGAATATGAAACTAGGTGTAAAGAACTAGTAATTTTCCCTTAATTATGACTTCTTTTTAATTACTATGTGTACGACAACCTGCAAACACTGCTAAGCACAGATTGAAAATACAGAAGAGTAATTGATCACGTATTTATTATGTGAAATAAAATGGGACTCTTCAATTGCACATAGTTTCATAGTTTACAGTAGTTCCCAGTTGCATTTGGAAGTACTAAAAAAAATAGTTAGTCTTGGGGTCTACCATCAAGACCCAGTGTGATGTCTACACAAAATAATAGGATCTGGATCTACTTGCAAATTACCAAAAGAGGGAAAAGTGGATTTCAGCATCACTTGACTTGTTTTCAATTTCCCTGTAAGTATCTTTTCTCATAGAAGTATGCAGTGAAATCTTATTGAAATTGAAAACTGTAAATATCTCCTCAGTTACCTTGTTGAACCATGCTGGTTCTGCTTGGCTAACAGCATCCTGCTTCCTAAGTGTATTCATTGTCCAGGTCTATGTGTAACTAGGGTGGTTTTGCACAAACAGCAGCAAATTAATGAGAATTGTGTGTGTTTATTGTCAAGCATCCTCTCTTAGGTTATGACAAAGAGAGCAAGAAATCAGTTTATGTAATGAAGGAGGATTCCTGTAATAAAAAACCTTCGCATTCCCAGGGATTTATTGCCTGGTAGACCTGCAAACAGAGATTCCCAGAGGCTGAAATTCTGATTTTGTTCTACAGAGAAAGGCTGGATGCCTGTTTACATTGCCTAATCTCCCAAATTATACCTAATCAGGCATTAGCTTTTGATGTGAATTTACACTTATACAAAGCTTTTTGACCTTCTTAATATGTGACAAAGAGAAGAATCTTTGTCAGTAATTGGACCTGATGTCCAGTTCTACCTTATGTTAAAAGACCACCTTGCTCCCCTCCTTCCAATTCTGCTTATTCTCGGAGAAATAGAAAGCAAATCCCTTTTTTACAGGGAGAAGCAAGTCAGAGGAGCTTTCTAGAAAGGATTTTCCAAACCAGGCAGGTCCTCAACACAAGCACTGCACAATCACATTTACCATACAACTGACTTCTCCCAGGAATGCTTTTAACTTCTTGACCCTCTTACCTTGTGAGTTGATAGCCTGTAGGGGACTTCAAGACTATGTGGTGTCTAAGATGCTGATTTTATCTGTTTGTCATGACTTGAGATCCAGCACAGTAGTAGAATAGCAGTTCCATTACTGCTTTAAGCATGTGGATGCAGCTAAGCCTCTTCTTCTGTTGCTGTGTTTTTTAACTTTCTGAGATTGCTAAGGAAACTGTTTATCTGAAATGAAGCAGTGGCCTGGTGGTTCAGACATGAGCAACAAGGCCAGATGCCATGAATTGATTTTTTTAAGAGCCCTGTCTGCAATTTGAACTTCTTCAGCCAAGAAGCAAGCTATTCATCTTTTGAAACTCAAATTAATTCTGCTTTTAAAGAAGTTCTGTTTTCACCTCATTACAGAGAGGGTCAAGAAAACCCTTAAGCTCAAGACTCAAGACTCAGGACAATTCCTGCCAGCCGACGTCCTGGTCTGCGTCCTTTATGCTGAACTTTTCCCCGCAATAGGATCTGTTCTGAACCACAGAGCATTAATCAGGATGAGTCATGCCGGCTCATACCTGCACTCAGCTGTTACAAAGAAGTGAGATGATAATAATCTCCCAGATATCATCTGTTAATTGCCGATCTGCTTGAGGTTGCTGCTGTGTCCCCATTTCTGCCATGCCAGACCAAGCTCTCTGAAGCACTGAGAGCCTTTGCTCCAGGCACTGGTTTCACCCTGGCCAGCCTTGGTTGCTGCTGTGGCTTGGGGTCAGCTATCACACAACGTTTTGAGGTGTTCTCTCAACATCCTTGATTTTTCAGTGGTTTTTATACAAGTCTGAAGTCCTTCCATTTATGTTCCTTGTTCTAGGGACTCTGAGCACTACTTGTGCTTTGGTGACATCTTCTGGATAAGGTTGCCACTGGAAGGACTAATTAATACATCTCCACTTCTAGCCTTCTTGTGCTTGTTTCTGAACTCTTTTGAGAAAAAAAGCTCACATGTGCCTGGTTCCAGTGATTAGCACCCTGTCTGAAATTTAGTAATGTGTTTGCGACTCCAAAGTGAAAGATGAAAATGGAACTGATTAAAAGCAAACAGAAACTGCCTACATGGTGTTTCATACACAAGTGCAATAGGAACGTTTGTCTTGCACTTGGATGAAAGACTTCTTTAACTTCACTTAGTACTTTTCTAATTTTCGTCTTAGGACAGGTCTGTACTCTGCTTCCTGTTGGCTAATCAGAGAAAAAGAGAGTTTTTCTCAGCCAGAGCAAAGACACACATAGCCAGGTTTCCTGCTTTTAGCAGCAGATGCCTAGAGGGAGAGGATAAGGTCAAGGTAAGCCAGGAGAAATAATTCCAAAATCATGTTTTTAGCCACGGGCAGAAATGCCATAGGAGAACTTCAAGACAGAGGTAGTAACTTGTATGTAATATGTTGTGATAGATTTTTCTTTGATAAAGTCTTCCAGGTGCTCTTTTGAGCCCATATAACATTTTTAGCCTCCACAATGTCATTCAACCAGAAATTTATCATCTTCTCTCTGTCCTTTGTGGGGATCAACATCTTCACTTTTTTTTTAAATTTTGAACTTGACACTCACTAGTATCACTCGATGGCCCATTTACTCGTATTGGAAAGGATGGGAAATTTCAGCTCTTCTCCTCTTTACTGCACGGAACACTTTTCCTGTTAGCTCTGTGGTGGCCCCGGCGCCTCCTAGGAATGTTGTTATCATGTTTCCACCTTCCCCTTCCCTTCCGTGCCAGGAGACAGGGTGCTCACCACCAAGAGCTGTTCAGCTACTCTACCTCAGAGTTTCTGGAAAGCTCCAGAGCACATTCAATTCGGTCCTGGCAATTTTCTGTCCTTTTGCCACATGTTCACCTTCCCTTCACTTTGTCCATTATTCCATAGTCCATCTGCCCATGTTGCACCTGGAGAAAGACCTCCTTGTGTCTCCTGTTCAAAAAGAGGGAGTAGGTGTAACACTGGAATGTCTTCAAACTACTTAATGATAATTGCAGATGTAAAGAGACTCACTGAGGTGTTTGCCCATGGTTTATTTTCTCTATAAAATTCTATCACATGTTGGTCATCTGTATGTCCTCTAGATTCCAAGCTAAATGAGTTCAAAAATTGTTGGGTAGATCATTGGGTTTTTTGTTCATTTTTAATACAGTTTAAAAGTTGTTCCTTGCACATTTTTGTCTGTGTGCTGCAGAGTTTGCAGTCCTCCCTAGAAGGACACCATGCTTTGTTTGTCCATAAAGATACTTCCTTTCTTTTATTAATACCTTTTACCTTGGCATGCAGCCATGCTGATTTCCTTTCCATGTTCCTGATTTTCTTCTTTTGTGATTTTTTTATTTGCTCTTAGCACCCAAAGAGGAAAATCAAAATAGTCTCGATGCCCCTCTAAAAATTTAACTTGTTGCAGTTACCCTTTCCACCTTATTTTCTTGACAAGATCGACTCTTTGGGTGAATGTCTATATTCTAATCCTTTAAAATAAGTGTAATGAGATTGAATAGTGTTGCCTTTTGTTTTGTGGATTTGATTTTAACTTTTCTACTGATCTCCTTGACACCTTGGAAAGCTGGATATGAATTTATCCCTGCTTTTACATATTTCATAACTCTCTTTGAGAGACTGTAATAATATTGTTTCAGCATACTAGACGTTGCTGCTGGACTGTTTCAAAAGGAACTAAGCACTGACATCAAAATTTTCTCCTATCATAGGTTACAGGAAAGCTTTCATTTTTATGAGGGCCAAATTTGAACCACTTCGAAGAAATGTTTTAAAACCTCTGGTCCAAATATTGATCCTATATTTTGTCAGTCCCTATATATGTTTTGAAAACTTACTCACCAAACTTTGATGGAACAGTGTTTCCCTTTTTACTGCTATTCCCCCACTATTCCCATGTGCCCACTGTGCGCTCTATCCCAGACACCCCATTTTGCACTGAGGGCCTTCTTGCACAGTTGTGCCTCCAAAACATTTCATTACCATCCACCCAGCACTTGGAGAAGGTGCACACCCACCAAACAACATTATGCAAGGTTAAAATAGCATTCAGGCAAGAAAAACCTCTCTGTTGTTGCTCACAAGCAAGTTGTGAGCAAGCTTAGAGCTGAATCCAGAGTTCATTAACCTGCTCTGCAGCACACGCTGCAGTTCTGTGGGAAAGGGAAGGTGGATCACTGCCCAGCACTTGTGTATTTCCCGCTGGGAGTGAGGCTGGACACTGGTATTGAAACACAGAGCTTAGCACAAATCCACGATGACATCACCTGGGGGAAAGGCATCCATACCAAAGCACCTCTAATCTTCTTCAGTGGGAGGGAAATTTAAAAGTCTGCTGGCACAAGAAAGGCAATTAATTTTGATTTTTGTCAAAGGAGTTACTGAAACCAAGTTTCCAATACTGCCTGTCAGAAAAGCTTAGGGTGGGTAGTGGTTTCATGCGGCTTTAAAGGTAGGAGATTTATCAAATTATTAAAGATTTATCATTGTTTTTGTTTGCTGTTAAAGTAGAATATATTTGCAGACAAGGTTCAGGGCTGCAGGGATGCAGTCATTAGGTCTTCATATTTTCCTTCCCCCATAATGATTCATTTACAATGCAAAGATGTTTCAGTCTAGAGCAACTCTCTCAAAAAGACAAAACTGCATTTCCTTCCCACCTGTGCCACTGAGGAGCACCACTGAAGTGGTGAGAGCTGCCTGGCTGAGACTGGGCAAAGGCTGATGTGAAGGCTGAAGATGTTCAAGTCACAAGAACTACTGCACATTTTATATTACCTGGAGAGCTGCTGAACAGCTGTCTGCCAACATATGGAATAGTGCCACAAACTTGTCAGCCAGCTGCAGCACTGAAGAGAGGAATTACTGCCCTCCTTCCAGCAGCAGCTGTTACAGGTCTCGTACAGGTGCTGCAGATCTTTGGACACAGGGTCCAACCTTTGTATCCTGGCCATAATGAAACTGGGCAAGTTCTGCCACTCTCAGAGAAAGAAAGTACAACACCCAGAAGGTTAGAAGTCCTTTGTTAGACGTCCTCTATCTTGATAGGTTTCTGGTCGAGGAATTTAATGATTTTCTTTCAGGGAGATGGATGGCTGCTCTCCAGGTGGCTCAGCACCACTTCCTTTCTGCTTGCTTTTCTGAAGCCTGATAGTGACATTTCAAATCTAATCATCATTTAAAATCCTGGTAGGAACCAATTTCATATCTAATCTAAATCAAGTGAAATAAATAGGCTTACGCCACAGGTGAATTTGCCCTGGTCTACTTCCTACTTTTCAGAAGTCAAAAAGAGACCCAGAAGTTTTGAAGTAGAACTCGAAGAATTACACCGTGCTTCTGATGTGAGATGTGGTTTGTCAGAGATTGGCAGCTGTCCTGTTTTTCTTGGGACATAGGTGGCATTGGCTGGGAACTCTATGGCAACTTTTCACTGGCCTTGCTCAGGATTTCTTTAGCACTGTCACAGTTCCACGCAGAAGCTCTCTGTAGCTGTGGCAGGTTGTTTCTGGGAGGTTGGAGTCACAGTTGTCTGCTTCATCCCTGTCCTCACAAAAAGTGACTGCGAGCATTAGGTCAAGCAGACAACCTGCTCATAGGACACATCCGTGGTGCTTTCAAACACTTTAATATCTTATTGAAACTCCAAGGCCCACATTGATAAAAACCACTCTGGGTTAGGGCCTTTGCTGTCAGTTTTCCTATCCATGTGGTTCAGTCTTTTATAAGATAAGGTGCAAAGAACTTGCATAGAAGAAACTCAAGAACATTAGAAGAGCTGGCCTTAAAACAAGAAAAAAACCTATTAGATATAAGCATACAGATAATGATTACAGAATGATCCAAGATTGAATTGGAATGTGCTTTTTGTATAGGTACTCAAGCCTCTTTATATTTTTTGCCAAGAATCTAAATCATTCCCCAAGTGCTTTTTTGGTTTTGTTTTGTTGGGTTTTTTTAATTAGACATTATTGTGCCTACATAATTACTGCAATATATGTGTACATATATATGCACTTACATTACATATTTATACATAATATATTACACTTGCAAATGTACCACATATGCCAGATTTTTTAATTCTTATTTGCAGTAAACTTTTTGAAATGATATTTAGCAAGTCAGACACTTCAATTTTTTTGGTGCCATGTGTTAAAAAATGAAATAATTTGCTGTTTCTGGTTCTGTTTTAACTGGAAATTTTGTTTAAAATTATTCTATCTCATGAAGTCTCTACTGTCCCAAACATTATTTCAGCACTAGTGTGTCTTTTTTCTGAAGCTGTTGCAAATGTTTGCTGTCATAAAGGTGTTGCTTCAATTGTGCCCCATATAAAAGTCTCTTAAATGAGAAATTCATTATATTTACAAAGTATGTTTTAAATTGAGTGCATCAGACAAGTCCTGCTGTTATTAGCAATTAATTTCTCATGTTTTGATGTGACAATTTTAACATTCATAAGCTTAAGAGCTGGTAGATTCTGAGGTCTCCAGAGCCTGGGTGCTTTGTATCACACAAATTGTTCTCTAAGAATGGCATCATTGTGTGATTGAAAGAGAAAATCATTAGTTTAGACATGATGTTTTGCTGAGATTTGCATTTCAATGACACTGAGCCAAGCAAGCAGATTTAAAATTAATGGATTCCAGATGCCTTTTTTAATCATGGTTATGGGGCCCAGATGGACTGGAGTTAGACCTGTCAGGATAGACTTACCAGTTCAGAGCTCCTCTCTCCACTACTTTAAAAATGTGGATGCTGCCCAGGTAATGTGTGTAATACGTGGAAAAATTAAAGAGTTCTTGAAAGCTACGAGGAGCAATGGAGAGCCTCATGTTCTTACCTCAGATCTCACCATCAGGCCTGGAATCAGCACCTGCCTCCTGCAAATTCCTCCCTTCTGTGCTGATCTCACGTTCCTGCTGTGGTGGCTTTTCCATGGCAAGTTCTTTCTGTGGCCTCCACTGTGCTTTGGGACAGGCAAGGTGGGCTACTGCAAACCCAGTCCCTACCTCTGGAGCTATTCAAGTGGTGGCTGAAAAAGAGAAATGTCTGGCATGAATGAGTAGAGCAAACATTATATTGTGTCAGTAGCTTACAGGGTGAAGGCTTAGCCACTTCATGTGAACTTGTTTGTACTCCCAGTTTGATATGACTTTTATTTTTCTTTTATCATCTTCTGTCCTGCCAATAAAAAAAAATTTGCCAAATAATATATAAATGTCAATGGTATCATAATACCTTCTACAGTTATGTAGGAATTGCTCTTTGTAGTGTCAGCCATCCTTTGTGTGTGAAATATTTTATGAATGCCTTAAATGAAATGGGCTGAGTGTCTGCCAGGATATAGACACCTTCAGTGCTCTGAATTTAAATGATATGTCAGAGGAAAGAACAAGATTAAAGCTTCATGCATATTTTAAAAGAGAAATTTGGGTCATCCTGCACAAATGTTGATTTTTTTTTTTTTTTTTTTTTTATTTTGGAGAATGAGCAGAGCACTGTGCTTGCCCCCCTGGGAGGAACAACTTTGTGTCCTTCACCATCCTTCTTTATCCCCTGCCTCATCAGAGGGGTCAAAAATTGAGTGAGGAAAAGCTGTGTTCCCTATAGAAATGTGTATGCGCTGTGCCTGCTCCTGACAAGCTGCTTCTCTCCCCTTCTTCCCACTCGCTCCTGACAAAAACCAAAAGTCAGGCTGCTGCCAGAGGCAAGGCACAGTGTCTCCCAGGGCACAGCGGTGGTGTGGACAGGAGTGATGGGGACTTGGGCTCTGCCCTTCAGCCCAGGGGTGGGCAGGATGGCTGTGACAGTGGGGAATAGGGCAGCACGAGGAGAAGCCATAGGTGAGATGTTCAGCTCCTGCCCTCTCCAAAGCCTCCCAAACCTGGTGTGGGTTTCTTTCCAAATATTTGTCTGCAGAAGTATAATGGAGGAGAGATCAAACCCTCCCAGGAACTAGAGGTTCACCCAAGAAAAAAGGTGATCCAAGCCCTCTTTTTCTTACTGTAGAGTCCAGGCCTCTAAACAGTTTTACTGGGTATTCAGAGAAAGCTGCCAGGAAGAAAGGGAGCTACATATCCACACTCAGCCTTAGTCTGGGGTTTTCCAAGCATCAGACCCATAATATCCAGGTTTTTAATTTTCAAGGTTTTTCTTGAAGTTGGGTGTTTTGGGGCTTTCTTCCCTTTGTTTAATCTCCCTTCCTGTCCTGAGTGTGCTCATTTACAGGTGACAACTCCCTGAATGACAGAGGACATCTCAAGGAGGTCCCTTGTGCTTCAAAGCTCTCCATGAGCCATAGTGAGGCACTCAGGCACAAGCAATCCTGACATGCACTGAGCTGGCTACATCTGTGTTAGTAATGCTTTTGTTGAGATGTCTGTAGGCTTTTCCCTTTCTCCCTTTGGTGCAAGAATAGGATCTGATTGTTAGAAATGTACTGCCTGCCTTTTGAATGAGGAAGCCATACTGCACAGGATTTTCTCGGCACGAGTGGATAAGACTATTCCTCAGGTGAATTTGCTTTATTTCCTCATGAATCCAATACAGTATTTTACTAGCAGCACTGTTGAATGATTTTCTCCCTTCTAATTTTTAATTTTTTCTTTAAAGAAACTTTGTGGTACCAATTGAAAGAGCAGTACCACGAGTTCATAATGATCTTATTAGTTACAGATGCTTACATGATAACAAACCGACCTGAGTCTTCAAGACTTCATAGTCATTTCTCCAGGTTCTCTTTTGCAATAACTTGATAGTTCACTTGCAGAGGAAGTTTTCTTCTTCCTGGTCAGTACTGACACCATTTCAACAAGCAATGGTAGAAGTGTGGTCTGCAGTGAGGACAGACTCCTTGCTGGACAGCACATGCTGAATGCTGAACCAAAAGCATTCAAAAATAAAAGTCTCCATTTTGAAGACGCAGTTCCTGGCTAGATTAGCCAATGAAAGATGCTCTCCTCAAGGCCACCCCTCTGTGATGGGACACTTCAGCCAGAGACACTTGGATGTTTTTAAAATGCCTGTGACCCTTTCCCTCTGCATATGGAAGATGGAAAGGGTTGTGCTCTGGAGTCTGCCTTGGGAGAAGACCAGACCATTTTTCATTAGCTAGCAAAATGTCAAGTGGTGGGAAGAGTAATTGATATGACAAGAAGAAAAAGGTGCATGAGAGCAAAATGCACAGGCATTTAAGTCAGGATTGGTTTCCACACTTGCTTTCAGTTCATACCAAGTACAAGCAATGAGAGCTCACACAGCTTCTTTCCACTCCTTGGCTGAAGCCAGATCGAGTCGTGTCCCTTCACCTCCCCCTGTAGCCCTGTAGCTCCTGCAGTGGGTGCAGCAGAGGCAATGGACTCACTGCTGGGCACAGGTGGGCACTGAGGAGGATTGCAGGCCATGAGACATGGGATGTGCCCCCAGGCTTTGCTCTGCTCCCGTGTATTGCAAGGGTAAGGAGCCAGAGGAAGATTGTCATTTCTCAGGAAAAGCATTACTAAGTAGTAATAAAAATCTTTGACTCGTGGCTGAGGAATATTTTCACTGTGGCTTTTGGACTGAGATGAGTGGTGCCGCCTGCCCATACTGAGGGCAAACCCCTGTTTCCATGATGCTCCTGCACAGGGAGGGATCCCTGATGCATGGGAGCATCTGCTGCTGCTGAGGTGCAGCAGACACCATTTACATGGGGAGTGCAGGAAGTCTAGCTCATAACAGGGATGGAATTTTTCATTTGCCAAAGCTAAAGACTGGGCCCTAAAATGGAGTAAGATACATAGGTAGAAGGACCTCCTGCTAGACCTTATGCACCAACAGAGTGGGATAATATCCCAAGCTGTTGGTGCTCAGGTGTGAAGCAAAGGGACAAAGTCAACTGCTTTTTTCTTTTTTTACCTGAAGGAAATAAATAGAACTGCAAATAAAACACTTGTGATTGTCAAGATCCAAGATCTATACACTTGAACTAATCCTGTACATTTTGTTCTGTTCTCATCAGTGCTGCAGATCTCTGTCTGCTTGGCCAGCACTCCTCCTCGTGCAACTACTGTTCTTCTGCAATCCTGATGTTTCTTCTCCTGGCTGGTAATGAAAGAGTATAATCTGTCCACTCATTGTCAAGGATCAAACAGCTGTGCCTGAGCTTTTGAAGCTGTTCATCATATCTTCTAGTTCATTTTCCATTTACACATACACAGCCTGAAGCAGTGTCAGACCCCTGAACACATGAAGAGGGGCTTTTCAGTCAGGCAGTTAAATCACAGGTAGCAGCAGCAGCGTGGCTGTGGTGGTGCTCCCTGCCCTGTCTGTGCCTCAGCCACCTTTGGCACTGGGAGCTGCTGGGGAAGGCGAGGCTGCCAGCATGGCAGGATGGGGAGGAAAAGCACCATGGGGATGAGGCTGGGAAGGGGTGCTGGGAGCTGCTGCTCTGTAAATTCAGGGGCGGCTGGAGAGAAAGGGAGGGCAGGCGAGGCAGTGTCAGCTGCCTGCAGTGGGCGGGAGGCAGATCCCGGCAACACAGGGTGTTGAGATGCTGAGTGATGTCCTCCCTCAACACTCCCTTCCCAACGGGCCAGTTCCCAAAAAAGCCAGATGCCTGAGCAAAGCAGCACCTTTTTCCACTCTCTTGGCCATTCCTCTGCAGGCACATGGGGCAGCAACACTCCATCATGATGCACGAGCATAGGGTGACAATCTCCAAACCACAGCTTAGCAGACCCTAATGTGGGGAATCCAGCAGAGATTTTAATGATTAACAGGCTGGCCTGGTACTTGATGAAAGAAAACTTGAGTATTG
Organism: Vireo altiloquus; assembly: GCA_013396875.1. Lineage (NCBI taxonomy): Eukaryota > Metazoa > Chordata > Aves > Passeriformes > Vireonidae > Vireo > Vireo altiloquus. Next base: position 419,007 of record VZRF01010184.1, on the reverse strand, counting down.
TGCTAGCTCTACAGAAGGTGAGGAAAAAAATTCTCAGGTCTACTTGCAAAAGAACCTGTGGATCCAGGGAAATCATGCTGTATATAAATGAAATAACAACTTTTTAACTGAATTAGGTCCTCCAGGTACTAGTTAGGGACATTTTTAAAGTCTGGGTTTTTTCTCTCACTCACTGTATAAGGAATGGATTTAGTTTTATGCAGTTCCCTTAATCTCAATTCTGGAAGTGGGACAGTTTTCCTGGATTACTGAGATGGGGTGGTAGGGGATTCAAGACAGGAGATGTAGTATCTCAGTTCTGTGGTCAGGTTGAAAACCACTGATTTTTTTAGCATCTAGCTTTTTAGCATTTCACTTACACAGACTTGTATGTGAATGCTGATTAGCGGAGATGCTGTTTAGTTCTTGTAGAAATTCTCATCCAGGGGTGTCAAGGTGCTCTCCAAGGGAGCCTGTGTAATCTCCACTTGACATACACATACACTGAGGCACAGAGAGGAGCTACTTGCCCCAAGCTGTCCAGCTCAGCCCAAATAAAACAGCCAGCACCACATTTGGGCATTTTGTGCCTATTTTGCAGGACATGGTGCCTCTGAAATACATTTCAGGCATGCAAGGTTGACCTCTTCTTGGTTAGTTTATGTCAAGAAGAAACAAATTATTCACTACATACAGTGAAACAATTCAAAGCATTCCAAAGTCAGATTTAGAATACATAAGTGCAGAGCTAATAAATTTCTTTTTTATTTGAAGGTCAGCTTATGTAATAGATTTTTTGCTTTAATTAGACAGAGACCAAGCTATGTTCTGTATTAATGTGCACATAAATAATTGTACTGTGGTGGTGTGTTATTCTTAGATACTCTTTCTGGACATCTGTGTGAAACCCTAGACCTACAACAGAGAAAATGTCACTGCTGCTGCCTCAGACTGCTTCTCCATGAGAGCTCCTTTTATCCCCATTTTAATAATTTGAGACTGACTTGCCACATAAATGGTTTGTTTCCAAATGTCCAAGGCAGGACTAAGCTTGGACTTCTTGCCCTACTCCTCTCGTGGAACCCATCTGTCATGGGTGAAGGTTTGTCCATGTCCCTATTCTCCTTGGGTAAGGACCCTGCCAGCTCTTCTGTGCTCCCCTGGCTCTGTGTTTCGGCATCCATCCAAGCCTCCTGTTCCCTGCCACACAGTGTGAGGGACTTCTCTCAGCCTACCATAGATGACCACGGAAAAATGTTGGCTTAAGGACCAACAAAATGCAAACGATGCAAGTACTGCAGGGAACCCAGCTGCAAAGCAGGCTCTGTGTGTTTGTATGTATCTGTGTGTGTGTGACTTCTAGCCAACAAGTGATGTTCCAAAAGGACCTGTGTAACAAGGTCATGACAGGCAGTAAAATGTGCTTGGAACACTTGATTCACTGTTTCCTTAATCATTCCACCCCAGGCTGGGGGAGAGAAGCAACGATTCACCTTATTCCTATGAATCCAGCCTAGCAGGCTGAGCTGCCTGGGGTGAGCACCCAGCAGTGGAAGGTGACACTGGGGTTTGTTTGCCATTATGGTGCCTCAAGTACGCCGAGCCCAACTCCCATCCTTTAGAAGAAGGAAGAAAAGCTCCTTGGGGAAACACAGTTGTTGCAAATCGTGTCAGGAGTGCCCCACAACACGGTGTGCCTCCTTCAAAGGTTCAGAAAGGCTTTGCTCCAGTGCTGAGCAGTGAACAGAGGGACAAACAGACAGCTGGCAAAATGGGGAGGGAAAAGCGTGTAAGTGCAGAAATGGCATATCCAGCCTCTACAGCACTTTGAATTAAGTGGTTTTTTTTGCTTGACATGCTGAAGGTCAGAATAACAGTGAACTTTCAGAACATTGTACTTCACTTTTGGGCGTCAAGTTGTTTTAAAGATGGAAAAATACCATGTTAGCATCATCACCTACTAAATGCATTGAAGTTTTAACTCCCTTAACTGAGTGAGCAGCATCTGCCTCCCCCAGGAGTTGGGGAAAGACTTACTTGTGAGTAAATGAGAGGTGTACACACAAAAAAAGGGAACAGTAGCACTAAATGCAGCCAGCAGAGACCAGACCATCTCCCACGCTTGGAATTATGGAGCAGTGAAGACTTACCCACTATGGAGGAGGCTCAGGTAAGGTGCCCAAACAAACTAGGCATGCACAAATCTTTGGTTCCAATGGGAAGTACCCAGGAGTGCTGAGGGAGCTGCCTGATGTCATGGCAAGGCCACTCCTGATGATCTTTGTGCAGTCATGGCACTGAGGATCCTGAAGACAGGAAGAAAGCAAATGTCATGGCATCTTCAAGGAGGACAAGAAATAGGGTTGCAGGGAACTACAGGCTGATCAGTCTCACCTTGATCCCTGGGAAGGGGATGGAACAAGTAATGCTGAAAACTGTTTCTGAACGCATTAAAGACAAGAAAGTGATTGGGAGTAATCAGCATGGATTTATGAAGGGGAAAAATGTGTGACTGACCTGACTCACTTCTACAACAAAATCATTTCCTTGGTGGAGAAAGGGAGAGCAGGGGGTGATAGCACCTTGAGCGTAGGGAGCCTTCCAGCACTGTCTCCTCTATCATCCTCATGGACAAACTTAAGATGAATTATGGATCCTATTGCAGCTGTCAGTTAATTTATCTGGAAGCCTCTAACAGTGCAGCTGTTTCCTTAGTTGGAAAAGAGACTGTATTTCTTTCCTGAACTAGATGTTCTTACTTTATGTGATCAAGGTCTTTGACTTACTCTTTCGCTTTGTAAAGTCACCACTTGCAATGTATGTTACAAACAATCTGATTTTGTTTAATTTGTGGAAATACTTTGGTGCCAACTCCACATTGCACAAACCATCTATTGGGACTTTATAAGATTGTACAGTTGGCAAGTGTATTAGCCCTGCTGATTGATACATCACACTGTGTGGATTTCTCAGGAGATAATAACACTAGAAATACACTCTTTTTTTTGGTTGTGTTTTTTTTTTTTGTTTTTTTTTTTTGTTTTTTTTTCCAGAAATTAGGAAATTCTGTTAAATTCCTCAGTTAAAACTGTTGATTTCTCTTTGGCAGGGGAAGTATTACTGTTTTGGACTCCAAAGCTGCTGGAAAAAGTTAAATACCCAAATGAAGTGTCTAAAGACCTAAGTATCGGTTTTTTTATGAAGGCTGGGATCAGTGATGAGTCTTGAGAAGGTCAAGGCAAAGTCTTGCCAATGACTTAATTATTCTAGGTTTTTTAGATTATTAATTTTGTATTTATTCTTACATTCTCAATGTGTTTTAGAGAGACACTGCAAATACTTAGTGTTAAGCTGCCTCATACTCCCATGTTGTTAACTGCTTTCTCAGCCATTTGGGGGTCACTTTTTGTTCTGACCTTTATAGCCACTGCAGCAGAACTTTGGGCAAGACGTGGAACATTTAAAAAATGCTGGCACTTCAAGACAATTTTCTTTTTAAATTGGTGAAAGCCTAGGTATTTTCAGCTTTTCTCACCTCCAAGATATAAATGGATGTCTGAGAGAATAGGGCCTGAGCAGACCATCCCTTTTGCTTAAGTGACTTGCACCACCCCCATACTGGGCCAGCACTGGGAGGGCTGGTGAACTGCCCTGGTGACCAGCTTTGCCTGTGCACACAATTTGGGCTGGCTCAGTGCACGAAGCCACCTGGAGAGCAGCAAACCCAGGCTCCAAAGCTGCCACTGGCCAGGACCAGGATATGCTCACTCACTGGCTTTCCACGGTGATAATTAATTTTTATATATGAGGGTGAGGGAAAAGATGTTGGAAACAGATTGATTATAATAGGCTTTTAATTAAAATGTTCAAACCACAATTTAAACTAAAAATATCCCATTACTTATCCTTGCTATTTCTCCGACGCTAAGGCAGTGGGTGATAATGTAACTAATGATCTGATTGTCACTGGCTTGTATAATGAGGTGTGTCTGGGATTATGCCATCAATCAAGGCCCTTTGCAGCACTCCCTCCTCCAGCAGAGCTCTCAGCAGGGCAGTGTACGCCTGTGCCAACTCCCTCCCAGCTGAGACCTTTATTGTCTCTCCCCAAAGGGATGAGCTCCCCTGAGGGGTGCAGAAGTTGGGATGAAAACTGCTGAAGATGGATGATCTTCTGCACATGGTTACAGTGCTTCAGGGATGATTTTGCTGGGAGGTGGCTGTTTTGTGGCTTTAACCTGCCAATAAACCATTTATTGAAAAAGTTACTAACCAAAGAAGGCTCCACAAACTGGAGCTCTGATGTAGAGGACAAGCAGGTGCTGTCCAGATTAACAGGAGGGTGACAGCCGTCAATTTGCTGTGGCACACCTGAGCTTCCTGAGGGGAAAACTCAGTTTGAAAATCCTGTGCGAGCTTTCAAGTAGCCCAACTGAATGCAGACTTGGGTGGCTGTGCTCACAGCCACCACAGCACCTGAGTGGGGCTTTCAAGGACCAGAGTGAGGTGTGTCAGACTCCAGAGCCTGTCTCACCACCAGGATGTGTTTGTAGCAGGACACACAGGGTCCCCACCAGCCCATCCTGTCCTGCTGCAGGATGCCCTGCAGCTCCAGACTTGCCCCAGGCACCAGCATTACTTTCAGTCCACCTTGAAACACAGATTCCTGAACACATCAAGTGTCCCTGCACTGGGGAAGATAGATCATCTCAGAGTTTGTGTCATCACTCACTCTCATCAGTCCTCTCCCTCCCTGTTGCCAGATTGCCCCCAATTAACTGACAATAAATTAGGCATCGTCTCATTTAACCATTATGAGATCAAAACCAGCAGAAGGTTAGGAAATGCATTGTCTATTAAGTCCTGTTGTCCACATTGCCTGGCTCCTGGGAATGCACCTCAGCAGGGCTGCAAAGGGCGAGTGGGCTTCTTGAGGTACCAGGAAAATCCGGCTTCTGACCCAGCCCACGCTGAAGCACTGTGACCAGTATTGGGGCCAGGAGCTGGCTCCAGCTCCTGGGGGCTGGGCTGGCAGCAAGCTGGGCCAGCACTGGGACAGGCTATGGCTGGGCCCGCACCCCAACATGGGGTCAGAGCAGTGGGGCTCAGAAATACCCTCCTTTGGCACCTGGGGCCACCTCAAAGCCCAATACAACCCATTTGGTGAAGGAGGGGTTTCTGGCATTTCCCTGGCAGCAGTCAGGGAATACCTGTATTCCCATGTTTTAATGTAGGGGAGAAAAGCTTTTTTGATACTAAATTCTATTCAAATCCCAGCCGAGGAGGGGTTTTCAGCCAGAAAACTCTCTTACAACCACCTTTAGCGTTACAATTCAGACTCTCAGCAGGAGACACCATTTTTCTCAACCAGAACTAGACAATGGTTTCCTTTTGCCTTCCTTTAGGCAAACACTTTCACAGGTACACAGACCATTAAATCAGTTTTTTCGTCTATTAATACCTACAGGTGGCATTCTTCAGGGGAGCTGCCAAACTGCTCATCAAAGTGTCGCAAAACATTAGCTGAACCTATCAGGTTCCCCACAAACCGAGCAGTCTCCAACTCCATGACTTGAAGCGTGCCTTTATCTCCATGAAATTCAGACCTATGACACCAAGAAAAGGAGGAGAAGAGCAGCAGCTGCTCTCAAAGGGGGAGTAACTGACACAAAGCAGGAAAAGAAATATGCACATACTAAAATGTAATTAAATACTGTTGTTCATACTATCCACTTTCTCTTGCCATTTGGAAATTTTCCAAGTGTACTGAACCCATTCATTTACAAAACAAACCACCCAGCATCATAAGCACATCCCACAGACTTAATTTACATAAGGAAGGCAATCTACTGTGGATTTACCTGTAAAAATTGTACTCATTCAAGATGCTGCAGTGTTATTTGCAGCATTATTAAGGCTTCCTTTTTGCCCACATGTGGAGTTGTATTTTGTTTGTTGAATAAAAGGCAACAGAACATTTTCTACCACTACTGCTGTCAGCAGTGCTTTAGTTGTTGTACTCTTAAACTAAACCTGACTTTCAGCAGCTCACAAAAGGCCATCCTCAGCAATCATAGGGAAAGCTGGCATCTGTGCAGCCTGTTACACCTGAGTTTACATGGAGCACAGAATGTTTTTAATTGAGTTAAAAGCCCATAATGCAATCTTCAGTCACAATGCTGGAGAAAAGCAAGTGATGTCTACCATATATAATGCATTAGCTAAACAGAGTGCTAATTAATTTCTCAGTGTCTTTGAAAAGAAAAGCTGGTGTCAACTTTGGCACTCTGCATGATGGAGTGTGAGGGGGGAAGAGAAGACCACTCCAGATTCAAAGGTCATTCAACACCTGATGCTCCAAATAAGCTTTATCACAGAGAACTGCCAGAAAAAAACCCTATTTTGGTGACCCCACTTCCCTCCACACCTGTGAAGACTCCTGTTAGATTGACTAAAATCTTTGACCTTTCCTCAGAGTTACTTGACATGGAAGGCAAGGCTGCTTGGTTCTGTTGGACTACACTGACCTGCAGTATTTCACACAGCAGGGATTTCTGATTGCCCTAACTCCTGCTCAGTCTGACCACACACCCATTTGTGCTTTCCAGCTGAAAAGTAGGAATTAAAAACAGATTTCCGTTCTGATGACCAGTTTTATTCTTGGTACTGGACCCACTTCTGGGTGCATTTCACCACCAGTTTTACTTTTTGCCCTGTGTCACTGGCTTTGCAGCAACATGTTCCAAAGTTGGAGAATCTTTCAGCAACTCTGAAACCACCTGTCAAACACTTCTGCCTACAATTTTGTGTTTAGTCTTTTAAACAGACCTACTTGTGATCTCTCCAATTAGCATCCAAGATGGGCAACAGGAGCATCTATCTAAAAAAACCATCAAGGAATGCTGCTTTAAAATCCTTTCACCACACAGAAATAATATTTTTTAGATCAAGGGCTTGATTAAAAAAAAAAAAATCACAAAACATTAAGGCCAGGAAGAGAGAGCTTGGTGAGTTGGTATTCCAGCAGAACAGACCACTCACTGTAGGGAAGCTGGGGTGGATGTTGGGAAAATGCTTCATGATTCCGTTCTTGCCTCCAGCTTTGGTCACTTCTGTCACATGCCAGCTACTGGACAAATAAGAACCATGAAAAATTCACTTTTGTAACAAAATTTATTTCTGCTCTGTGGATACAAATCCCAAACATCAACAAACAAATTCCAGTGGAAAAATACCAGTCATTAACAATGAAAACTTTTATTATTATTTAATAAATAGAACTTTGGCATTCAAAATTCTAGCTGTAAACCCTACTTTAAAAAAAATTACAAAAAGAGGCAAGAACAACAAGCCTAAAGCCGAGCCAGCCAGTGGCTCCTTTACTTTTTACAATGAACACATTGTGATTAAGTCATGACAACTCTATTTACATATGAGGTATTCTGAGCAGTTCAAAAATTGAACCCAATTTACAAAACTACCAGTCTTCAGGGACTGATCCAGTACATATGTCAGCTGTGCTTTAAAAAGAGAGCTCCAGACACTCCTCCCCACCGAACTAATGATATACTGTAATTAATATACACAGAGAAAACACATTATGATTTGTGTGTCCTGCTCACACATCATATTCAAAGCTGCATACTACAACCAGCCTAACATTCGAAGTGTACACCTAGTACCTAGTTTCAGTACTTCTGTTTCTAGACATTATGCAAGAGTTCTTACTACAAAAGCTTATTAACAAAGTAATGGCAGGTGAGAAGAAAACAAGGTGCAGTCATCAGCATCCTAATAACTTATCTGAAGTTCAAGGGGAATATACATTTACTTCAGGCTAAAAAGGCACAAAGGTATGCAGCTGTGGAATTAATATTGCTAATGAGCTATCAGAATAAATCATTCCTTTAGATAACAACCATTGATCTGTTTGCAGTCTAAGATTGCAAATTAGTTCAGAAGATCTTTTCCCCACTAATAGCAAAACTTGTCATATCAACGAGAAGAGCACAATTATACTTCCAACTGCACCTGCATTTCACCACTGAGAAGGACAAAGAAAACTGGAGCAAATCATGCCCTGGTGGAGAGGCTGCAGCAGGCTGTCACTGCTCATGCTACAGCAGCAGGTCGTGGAGGAAAGGCTTTGCTTTCTTCCTTTCCTTGTGCTCTTACCCTTCCCAAGAAAAATGTCCAAAAAAAATTTGAAACAAAAGACAGGCAGCGAGGGCAAAGGAAGGAAGGAAACCTTTTGAAGTGAAAAATGACAGAACTTCAGCTCTTGAATGACTTCATGACCACCGTCAGTTTCAAATGCTGGAGCCCGAGTGGGTGGTTACAGCAAATCTCCACAATTTCACACACCTGTCACACCACAAAGCTGCACAGCAGAGTTCAGCAACCTAAATCACATTTACATGACTGAGCTGTGTTAATTCTATATAGTAAATACTTCTATATAGTGAATACATCATCCATAGCTTGTCCGAAGACGGTTACTTTCCATGTCTTTTTCAAAATACATTCTTAAATACAGTAGTTACTGTAAATATCTTCTAGATAATCATATAAATTCAATCTGAAACTGTACAAAATGTTACTGTACAGTTTGCTGACAGCCAGAACGGTACAGTACCCATTCATCTGCAGCTGTTTTTCAGCCCTTGGGATTGTCTAATAGCTACAGCAAAAAGTTGTCATGACGAAATCGAAGCAATTCCAATGTTAACATTCGTTAATCACCTCTGTATTAAATATGCTGAATGAGACCACACACACTACATTTTAACCAATTAAACAGTCATGCATATCTTAGACAAAGCTTATTCCATTTAAAGGCATCTGTAAACTGATGCATATATAGTAATTGCTACCACTACAACAGGCCAAATTTTAAGAAATCAAAGCAAAATACTGTATCGCTGTGAATAGTCAATTGGTAGTCTGCATCTTTGGGTCATACATCCATCATTTACCTCCCTATTTTGAGTTGACTGAGGCAGATAAACTCAGGGGGTTTTAAAATCAAGTGCTTTCAAGTCTACATAAACATCACAGGTTCTGTAACAAAAACATTAGAACACAAGATTACAGCACTGCAATCAAAGTATTATGAATAATATGGGATCTCCTCCCAGAGGGACTTTCAACTAATACTTGAAGAGCATAAAAGCTCTGAAGTGCTTTGGAAATATAAACTACTGATCTCAGCTTTGCAGTACAGTATGACCATTTAGCAAGAGGGACAGTGGAGGCACACTAGCCAAGTGACAAGTTTCAAAGTGACTCAAAAGATCTCCTGCTCCCCTCTAATTGCTCTATTAAACTCCTTGATACTTCTATCAAATGTAGAAAAATGTGGATTTTGGTAATTTTTTATAGGTACAACACTGCCACCTAAGAAATCAATAATGTGTAAATTGGGTGTTTCCTCTCTCCCTAATATTTCTAATTTATTATCTGAAATGCTACTGTTGAATTCTGATAGGAGACAGATGCCATAAACTGAAGACTACTTCACTGCAGGGACAACCTCAGCCAACCACACCAGAGGAATTGAGGCCTTAGTCACAGAAGCCAGCACTATCAGAAGCACAGCAAACTGTGCAAGCCCCTAAGTACAAAGATCCTTGTTTTCAGTTTTGCACTGGTATAAAAGTACACCTTCGATGCAGAATGTGTGGTATTAATGTGGAATTAATATTGCTAATGAGCTATCAGAATAAATCATTCCTTTAGATAACAACCATTGATCTGTTTGCAGTCTAAGAATGCAGATTAGTTCAGAAGATCTTTTCCCCACTCATAGCAGAACTTGTCATCTCAACAAGAAGAGCACAATTATACTTCCAACTGCACCTGCATCTCACCACTGAGAAGGACAAAGAAAACTGGAGCAAATCATGCCCTGGTGGAGAGACCACAGTGTGCCTACAGAAAGAGCACAGAAATTTACAATAAAATGGCCTCGTTTTTTTTTCTTCCTTGAAGTAGACACTAGATAACCTCACTTGAGATTTCATCTAGACACTGTTTTAGTGCTCACAGGAGCTGAACCAGTCAGATTAATCTATCTGATAACACCATGTAGCAGTAATATAAATAGCAACACTATTTTTCACCAATTAGTCCAAGTCTAGTTTCAGAATAGAAAAAACTGTCAAATAAATAAATCCATACAGCTAAAAACAATTAAACCACTGAATTATAAAAACAACATTAACAGTAACTGTTAAACAATTAACAGAAAGGAAAGCATCACCAAATCAGAAAACTGAAGACTCATTTTTGCCATAAAAATGTTACCTTAGAATTAACTTGGTTCGAACTGCTAAGCTTTCCAAGAGATTTCTGCTGTTATCCCCACTCCAGATCAGTTGACTGACTTGCACCTTGAGGCATCTAAAACCTTCTCGTAATACCATACGAGTAAGTGATGCATGTATTTTTCTTAAAAGTGTGATTTAAAAGTGGTTTTGCTCTTCGCAAGTTTTTGTTTCCTTCAGTTAAATACTATTTTCCACCACGTGTAGCTGTGCAGCTAACTTGCAGCAATGCTCCAGGAAACATCATCTGCCCCATGGGAGTTAAAACAGCACTGCCAAGTGACACTCACTGAATAAGTTATGGAACATGAGCTTACAATTTTATATAATTGTTTCCTACAAAAATGGAGAAATCAAAAATTCCTGAACAATGTGGAAAATTTTTCAGTCCTCAAATAACCAAGTACTTTATAGTGCTAACTGGAAACATTCTGTTTTGAGCCTTAATTTTGCCAAGGGTCAAACAGACTTTTTGTAGCTGTGGTAAAAAATGGCTGAGGTGGTGCACAAATCTTATCAGAGGCCTTCATGAACAGAACACAGACCAGCAACATTTTGAAATGGGAAAGACCTAAGGGGAAAAATAAGTACAAACACTAAAATACAGTTGTTGGTTGTTTGGTTTTCTTTTTTCTTGCAGCCATGGAATATGCTGCAGCTTTATGCCTTAGAACTTCTCTGGGTTTGTCGCAGACTTTGTACTATTGCAGACTTCGTACTTCTTACAGCAACATGAGGGTGTTTCAAATAATCTATATTTCATGGACTTGTTTGCATAAAGGAGTTAAACTTGAGGTTTTTCTGCTACTGGACAAACAAGGTAGACATCCATTACTAAAAACATCTTTCTTATATCCTAATTTTTGACAACTTGGAGAGCAACTACTTTTTGAGTGTTCCAAGATTGTTCTAATTGCAATTCTTAGATTGAAGTGCAGTGGCAGAAGCCTCTGGCTTCACCATGTACAGCTATAGGCTCTTTGACCCTCTCCCTTAAGATCTGAACACAGATAATGCCACAGAAACCCTTGATGAAGGAAAGGACTGAGAGTTGTAGCAGCACGGCTATTTTGAAGCTCTGATTCCAAAAACTAGGCGAAGTAATAAAATGAGCCCAAATGAAGGAAACAGAGTGTCCAACTGAATCATTCTTCACAGTTTGTTCCTACATTCAGTAGTTTGGAGAAAAGATTTCTTGCAGTTTGTACCACTGTTCACACGATGACTGCCTCCTGCAGACTCTGAGATCAACCACACACAGCCCTCAGAGATGCGTGTCTGATGCTATTTGCAGTCTTCCCATATGGCTCCTTAATGGAAATGCAAAGACCTGTGACACAGCAGGACTCAGAAAGTCGTTGGCTACTAGATGGAGTGCTGTCATTGAGTGATGCAGTTGTCCCCCATGTCCTGAGCGTAACGGTCTGACATTATAGTCCTTAACTCATCAATATCCTTCCGTAGCTGACAAACGTCCAAGAGCTTCTTCGAAAGGGTCTCTGTGCTGTGGTAATTTTCACTCTCTTCGGACGAACAGCTCAGTGCTACAAAAAAACAACACCCAAGGTTAAAGCTCCAGCAGCTGTGTCCAGTGAATACTGCAACTAGTCACCACTTGGAAATAAGAAGCAGGTCATTTTAATTAGATCATGCTTCAGTGTGATTGACAGCCTACAAAATGTGGTACCATGTGAACTTAATTCAGAGCCCTCTGAAAGACATGCTTTTCTGTCTGCACCATGATCTAGACTTGCTGAAGTCTGATGAATCAGAATAGCAGTAGAAAAAACCGGATAGAGCAACCATCTTCTAGAGACTTTAGGGGTTTCTGTAGTCACTCAGGAAGGAGGGCTAGCCAGGTGCAGAGTAGCTCTTGCTGTGCAAAGACTGTACTTTACCCTTCTACCTTGTGATGGTTCTGTTCAGCAACCTGTCTGCCTGATGAATTCTAATTAACATTCAGAAAGCATTAGAATATGATACATTTAGTATCACAACAAAATAAGCTTCTTAGAACTAAAGACCTAACACAAACTTTGTCTGACTGGTTTTAGGGCATGGTTCTCATTTCCTGGTTAAATTTAACAGCTTAGTAAATGCTGAAGACTAGATGAACAGCACTAGAGATGAAGTTATCAGGCAGAAGGCTTATTTAAAACACCTGGACACACCCACTCCCAAAAGAGACATACATATTCAAACAGTAGATGGGTATTCCTATCACTTGACCCCAAGGGCTTTAAAACAAAAGCACAAGATGTGTTTAACATCTGTTAACCCTCATAGTGGCTGCAGTGTGTCTCTGGAAGGACAGACAGCTGGCTGCACACCTTTTTTACTAGAGCAGTGAACACATCCATGACTGGGTGCACATGAAGAGCCAGCTACCTGCTCTCCTGACCTGGCAAGGACCTGTGTAGTCACATGCATTTAGTGGTCCAGAGGCACTAAGAGCCCAGCTTTTCCCAAGAGCTCTGTGAGTTCATGCACCACTGCTCCATCTGCACAGCAAGGGGACACAAGCTTGTCCAGCTGGCAAGTTCAAGCACCATGTTAGCTAAACTGTTATTCCTTTGTGTCAAAATATTTATTAAACACTGGAAAGCCAACACCACTTACATCTGATTCCCAGAAGTAAGGAAAGGTTAGGCTCCTTGCCCTGAGCTCTCTGGGTAAGAATACTGCACAGTGCTTTCAAGTCAAACAAGCAATGGGACATTTCCTTGAACAACTGATCTGCTACAGGCATCTTCTCAGACACTGGCTGCTTGGACTGCTCCACCAGCCGCATCTGCTCCTTCAAGCAGGCATTCTCTTCCACAAGCCTTTGGTTCTTTGCAAAAAGCAAATGGAAAAAAGGGGAAAGTTAGTCTGCAGCACTCACTGTAGCAGGAAGTTTCAAACCATAAATAGTACCATTAAAAATAATTAATTCCCAAACATATAATCAGTATTTCTGTACCCCTTCAAAGAACAGCATATAGACAGATTTTAAATGGCTATTTTGTGTTATCATTACTTAGTTATCTTCAGCCTTTAAGTTCCCACTTCTTGAGGTAGGAGTGGTATGTATTATATATCTGCATGGGAGCCAGGAGAGTTATGTATGTAATCAAGCTCATAAAGCCCTACCAAGGGATCTTACAATCATTCCATAAGGTTCTTCCTGGCTCTGGTGTGGTCGGGGGTTGGATTACTGGAGCTATTTTACTTACTTCAGAGAGAGTTTTATTCAGCTGCTCTATATGTCTTTCTTTTTCCTCAAGCTCAATTGTCATCTTCTGAATTAACAGCTTTTCTTGCGAAAGCTTCTCTTGCATAGACTGAAATGAATGAAAACACAGGTCAATGATCTTAAACAACAACAAATAAAAAACCTGCTGCAATATGGCATCAGCTGCTCTCAAGTCTCCAGTTTTCAACCACAGAGTTCAAACTGAGAAATCACGAGATACGCCCAAAATGGAATTTTCAGGGAGAATTCAGCATGACCTGAATGACAGATCCCTTTAACTCTTAAAAGTACTCATTTTTTTTCCCACTACTCGCTTTTAAATCTGTGGAAACCTGTCTTTCCAGGTCATCTGACAAAATTCAGAAAGAGGAATATTCAAGCCATCTTATCTGAATACTAACAATGAATAGAGACTATATAAACTCCTGATGCTTTCAGAGAGATCTCTTCAGCTGCGACTTTCCACCTGTAAGATTTATCAGGGCTGATGAGAAGGCAGGGAGTAATGAGAGGCAAGGCAAGGCCAACAGTAAGCTAAGTTTTTAAAGGCCTGGCTGGTCACAGGAGGTGTTGCATTGACAAAATCTCCCTGCTGCCCATTCAGCTTGACACCACATACACAGTGGGGAGTCAGTACTCTTGTCATACTCTTTGCAAAACTGGAAAACAATGGTGATAACCTTTCCCGACTTAATATGGACTAAAAAACCCTCAACACTTTATTTTCATGTCAGCACTAAGAAAGAGCAGACAGAACCCAGAAATGACTACTTGTTTTTAAAAATATTTTCATACACTTGATCTGCCGATCTTTTCACCCACAGCATGCCCCTCAAAAGGAAGTGCTGAAGTAATGTGCATCCTAAAGATAAGCTCTTTGAGAAAACAGCTACACACACCAGTGGGAGGAAGGAGGCAAAGGAAACACCCTGGGCCAGGAGAGGGCAGGAAATAACTGCTTCAGACATTTCCTTTACGTGCTTGCAGATGAGAATCTGCAGTGATGGCGAATCATTGCTTTTAGTTTCTTAGAAACATTATCTAGTGAGAAAAATAGCCATTACTAGGTTAGACTGAAGGTCCTTCTAGCTCCATCTGTGGCATACAGACATCATACTTAAGAAGCACGCAGAGAATAGGGCAATGCAGTTGCCCAAACCACCCTCCCAGCTTCCAAATATCTTTCAATTTTAACAGTCTTTTATGAAGACCAAGTTCAGGGACACCCAGAGCCCCAGCTATGAAAGACGCATTAGTACTACCACTTACATGTTTCATGTTCCTGTCAACAACAGACAAAAAAGGTTTGACTGTGCAGCCTTCTGGAGGGTAGGAGGTGGTAGGGAAGACAGGGTGAGAACTATTAACCTTCCCCAGTGTATTTGCAGAACTACATCTGCCACTAAATTTACATGACTCTGCAAACTAAGCAAAAAGCAATTTTCAGAATATTCCAAGAAATGCGCACATACTCAGCTCAAAAATTGCTCCATGTAATGGGAACTACTAGAAGTAGAAATCAGTGTTTATTTTTAAAATATACACCTAAGATCTATTATTCTCTGTTACTCTCATCTTAAAGCTCAGAAAAAGCACGTGCCCAACAGCTTGGCTGAACCTATAGTGCTAGGATTTCGATGTTCCACATGGTGCTATGAATTCTCTGTACTTCACCCTCAACTTTTCCATATGCTTTCCAAAGTTACAATTTGGTGGCAATATTCCCAGCCTGGCACAGTTGGACTTTATTGTGACTGACAAGATTGACAGATGTACTTTGGGTAACATAGGCATTGTACAATCTGACTTACTTCTACTCTCTTTTTTGGTAGTAGTTTTGTATACCTAAATTGGTCTGTTAGTTTTGTGATATCTAAATTAATCATGTAAATATGAATTTCTTTTTCCTTTTTTGACCACTGTCACCTATAATTTTTCCCTTTCTAAAGATGCCCTATATATGCAGCACAGCATCTTGTTAAGACCAACCAGAATTTTAATCCCTCTCACTCAGAACAACAAATCAATGAAGCAAAACCATACAAGGAAGATCAAAATAATTTCACCACGATTATGAGCAAATAAAAACTAATACTGTGTTATACAACTGCTGTCTGAAACAGCATTTGTTTTCCACTTGCAAATTAAAAACAGTGAACTGAAATACATTCTGAAGCATAAGTTTACAATGTGGCAAAGACAGGGAATAAAATGAGATCTTCTTAGCTGAAGATAAATTGCATCTCAGTGCTGATAAGGGATTTCAATTTCTAATGAACTAATTTTCAATGCTTCCTAGGTCACAAGTATAGAAGGCCAGGGAGATCAAGGATACAAAGAAACTGCTGTAGTCTACAAGTAATTTGAGGGCTGACACCATTTCCAAACCTTACTTTCTGTCCTTATATAAAATAGCTCAAGCGAAAGTCCTGGAGGACAGAACATACCCTGTTCACAGACAGTCAAAACTATTCAACATTTCCCAGTCCAGCTCCCTAAAGTCATATCAAGCTAAGCACACAAAACATTGAAAATCACTAGTCTCAAGATAAAGGTGTTAGTGAGAAAAAGACCAGAAAGTTTAGGAAATGGGAGAAGATTTAGGTTGATGATAATACATTTAGCAAATTGTGTGTATCTCTGATAAGCACAACATATATATGGAGCACATATGTAAATAATATTAACTACAAAAAGGGACAGAGAACCTTAGAAAGGTTATAAAGTTCAAGTTGAATTTATTTTTAACTATATAGCACCTGAAACAACACTTGC
Organism: Vireo altiloquus; assembly: GCA_013396875.1. NCBI lineage: Eukaryota > Metazoa > Chordata > Aves > Passeriformes > Vireonidae > Vireo > Vireo altiloquus. Next base: position 402,693 of record VZRF01010184.1, on the reverse strand, counting down.
CTGTGTCACAATTTTTGCATATACCAGTCTGCTCCATGCAAACATCGCAGTTTGATAAAATTAGTCTTCTTCAAAGCTCAAGAAGCTTAAATGATTCAATTTCCTTTTCAGTTAACATACGTATGTCATGTTGCAATTTAAATTCTCCTACTGCTTCTCTACAGATATACTTCATTCACTGCAATCTAATCAAATACATGGTTGTTGACAGGAATCAGGCCTCCTATTTACCATGGCAGAGAAAGGAAGCAATTTAATGGTGGAAGACAACTTTTAATAGACAAATGACATTCTCAAAGAGAAATGTGGAAACCAGAGTTTGGCTTCAATATTTGCTGAAAACAGATGTTTGGACTTTTTTAAATGCTCAGCTTTTTCTATGGCAAGTAATATTTTCTACCTAAAAGCTATATAACGTTTCTTTTTCTCCACAACAAACAGCAGTCACTGAGTAACTTTCAACACTCTGTTAACCAGATCTACAAAGCTGCAGCTGACTCCTTATTAACAACCTCTGCTGACTAGAAAAATCTCTGGCTCCAAGCTAGGTGCCCAAGATCCACCAAGAAAGTAAAGATATCTAAGTGTCAGAAACCAGTTGAACAGGGTTTAGGTTGCCTAAATGATGTCAAATGTGAAGTGGGATATTTTAGAAAGGCACTTGTCTCTTCTAACAAACTGAACAATGAAGTCCCTAAGCAACATTGCTTTTGTACTTTGGATGATACACTAGACCAGCAGAACAATGATGCAACATGACAACAGTTTTTCAATTTTTGATGAGTACCAGTTAAGTGTTAAACCACAGGAACATAACTACACCATGAGCCTGCAAGACAACACGGGTCAACTACAGTCCATAAGGTTAGGCTTTTGGCATTTCTCCCTTTGACTCCTATTCAGAAAGATGAAAAAATAAAACTCAAATTTAGCAATGTTATTCTTATGAACTAAAAATGCACACAGTAAACAACAGAATATACACTTTTCCTTACCTGCATGTCCAAAATCAGTCCAGTTATCTGATTTTGTTGATTGTCTATGACCTAGAATATAAAATTGAGCAATTAAGAAGGCTCAAATCACTTTAGATCCTTGCCTAAAAATCAGCCTACAGGTGTGTAGACACAGATTTTAAATAGCATCTTTAAAAACACAAATGACAAGACAGGTCAACTCTGACAGAACACAAAACTCATGCAAAATAAATGTACTGAACAGAGACAGACAGGCATTGAAAAGTCATCTGAATTAGCAACAGATATGTAATTTTTCAGTGAGGTTCTTTCTAAAGTGAAAAAAAGAAAGAAGTGCAGGATTTAATATTAAAGATGCCACCAGCAGATTATGTGCAGACTAACCTTACTGGCTTTCTCATTCTTCTCTTTGAGACATTCATTCTCACTCTGAAGCTGTTTTGTGTCCAACATAGGAAGCCGGATACCATCTTCCAGGCATTTTTCTACTTTCTGTTGTAAACTGCCATACAACATGAAAGAAAGATTAAGTGGGCTAATAGAAACCAGAGGGTGGTGTGTTCTAGGAAAAAATGAGAAACTCGCACCATCTTCCAACCAGAACTGTAAAACTATACCTAGCAGAATCCAGTCTTATCAATGAGCATGTAATTCATGCACCAACAGTCCATGAATGATGCAAAAATTCTGAACTATTCAAGTTGCCATGGCACTGACAAGGACAGATTCATGCAGATGAATGCAGGTTTTATGCACCATACTCTGTGCTGGGTCTCCCAAAAAGCACAGCTCCAGCAGTACCGTGTAGGAAGAGAGGGCAGGGAGGAGCAAAGAAAAGCTCCTTTTTTGCTATGCTCACAGTTGCTCTGTGCTGCTGGGGGTGGTAAAGCCAATTTCAGCATAGTTCAGGGGCATCTGTGAACCTTCAAACTTTGGGAGCTTTTAAATCAGATTGTCTCACTGGGGCACATACAACTCAAAGTGGAGCTCAGAATCAGAGGCTGTGCCCAGTGCTGGTGGCCCAACCCGTCATGCCCTCTGTGACTTGTAAGGGGGAGCACAAGGCCACTCCTGCCAGGAATGCTCCCACAGGAGGGCATGGCCTTCAACTCGAGCCCATACGTGTAGCTACAGCCTCTGTCTGCTCACCTTCTCTCCAAAAGGAAATACATTTTATTAGTGCTAATCTTGTTGTCTAATTTAGAAACCAGAGGTCACCTCAACTATCTGTTGGCTTTCAGAAAAGACAGAATGATCCCCCTCTAGATTAGGAGAGCACGAAGACTTCCATTGGTAAGATGGAAACAATGTTTCAACAATTTGGCTGGCAAGGTGTCCCCGCCAGCTCGCCTTTCATCATGGAAACCTTTCAGACTCCTGCGGCATGCACCTTTACCCAATGGAGGGACAATCAACTGCAGGAACATCCACAGATACTTAAAAGTGATTCTCCCCTGCTTCCCTCTCCCCTTTATAAAAAAATTAAATTGTTTAAGTAGCTCTCCTGATGCAAAATGGAACGTAGTAACAAAGTCTCCAAGTCTTACCTGGATATTCTTGGATATCTGTTCCATTTGTTGTTTCATACTTAGGCAAGTTCAATGACAACATACTAACTACAGCTAAATCTCCTTGTAAATACCTGCACCCTCAATGAAAAGATAAGAAACAGCTGGAATTTCTTGAAATCTTTGACCCTTCCCTGATATACCTGTCAGCCAATATCCAGGGACTTTTTCCACAGTTCATGACAGGATCAGCTAACAAACTGCCCTACTGACAGCTTCTATACAATGCCCTTTTGCTACACAAGTTTATTCCATCTTCTATCTGCCAGCAGGCTATGATGCCATTGCTGGAGTGTCCCACGCCCTTAAAGACAGATAGCAAAGAATGTCTGAAGGTAACTCTTCTCCGTGGTATTAATTACAACTTGCCACAAAGCAAGTTGTAAAACCCTTGCTATGAAAAATCATTAGCATTGTAATAGATTAAGACTGTAAATAGCATTAGGCCTCGACATCAGGTGGGGAAGCACACCCATGCCAAGGCACAGCCTGAACAGCTGTTCATACCTCTGCACTGTTGTGACCAGCTCTTTCTCTTTTTTCTTCTGAGACGCCAGCTGTAATTCTCTCTCTTTGCACTGTGACCGGGCCTCTCCAAGCTTCTTTTCCAATTCAGCCATGGTTTCTTGAAGTTGCTTGTTCTTCTCTTCTAGAATTTGCAGCTAACACAAGGTTACATGAGTCAGACACAGTGTCGGCACCAAGAGAAGGCCTTGTGGCAGACCACAGCCTCACAGTGACCTGCTGCATAGTTTCATAACCATGTTGCTTATCTGACTGTGAGAAATCCTAATACCTACAGCTTTCTAAAAGACTGAAATACTTCTCTTCCTAAACGTAAGGATGAAAAAAAAGATTTTGAAACAGTAAAAGACTTGAGAAGAGATATTAAGGAGCTTACATTTTTTTTTTAAAATGTAAAACAAGCCCCCTTTACCTTACCTGTTTAGTCTGCCCTTCTATATCATCCAGTGTTGGAAGATCAGCCAGGTATTTTTCCAAGGTTTCAATTCGTCTTTGTTTTTCTTTGTTTTGCTCAGACTCTTTCTGGCATTTCTTTTTCAGGCTATTAATATATCGGTCTCTAGTTTTAAGCTAGAAGAAAGAAAGATAGGATAACAGTAAAAAATAAACCTGCTTTGGAAGCAGAGGCTGTTAACTCTCCAAGAATTGTACTCTCAGCTGCATGAAAGGGTTGGCTAAGAGCAGAGAACAAAACCAAAAATTATTAATCCCAAAAGCTTCAAGTTATAGGCCCACGTGTGACTTCAAACTACAGCTGCTTCACCTCTGCCCAGAACAATCCACGTGCCTTATGAACTGGAAACACAAACAGTTCAACACTTAAAATAACTGTTAATTCTTTCACCCACTGAGATGTTCATGTGCAACAAATAATCAGGATACATTTTAGTTCCTCTGGACTAGGAAAAAAACTTAAAACATGAGGATCAAGAACTTAAACCTACCAAAAATGGAAGCCAAACCCCTGACTTTGATGCAGTCTGACGATCACATCAGGGGACATCAGATCAGATCAGAATAGTTGCTTTCTTAAACACCTTTTCTACAAGCACCTTAATTTTTCATAAGCCTGGAAAATACTTTTTGTCTTATGTTACCTTTGTTCATATTCCTTCTTTTGCTTTCTTACCTAGATCAAAAAAGTGGAAAGAAAGGAAGGAAAAAAAGAGTATTTTTCACTGCCCTTCCCTACCCTCTCTTTCTCCTTGAGAGCTCTTTGTTCAGTGAACAGAATGGATGAGGCAAATCAGAACTGTGCAGTCAATTGGGGTCCAACCTACAGACCACGCTGCTGACACAAGTACTGCTGCACAGGTCCTCACCACTGCCTGCCAGCTCCTACACAGCAAGGAACACAGGCAGGAAAAGCTCAGACAGGAAGAAGCAGCAGTATCTGATTTCTGCCCTTCCTGCCTCAGTGAAAAGCATACTGAGGGTTCATAGGAAATGGTAAGGTAGAATTTTGAGATGAATTATGCATTCTTCGTCTTCCCACCTGACACTTCACTGTATTATATTGCTTGTATTCCTTAAACCCGATTTAATATAATTTAAGCCCAGTAATTAAATAAGATGAGGTAACAGTGACAATGTATCCCTAAAATAATAATTAGGAACCCCTTGGTCAATGGCACATTCCTGCTTGCAATAAAGTAAGGTTGTGAGTACATTCAAAACTACCCCTGGGAATTGCTTCAGCCTGCAAAGAAACCCTTTGTTGAAACAGTTCCAAGAACACAGCTACCTTTGTCTCAGACTTCAGTCCACTCTGCACGTCCTAAGAAAGCTACAAGAGAATCCCTCCTGCTAAATTGGGACATACAGGCTGGTAAGTGCACCCCAAAGCTTGAGTGCCACATTTACAAACCATGCTAAAAATAAGGATTTAATTTTCACAATCTATGTTTTTAAATGATGTAATAAATTTAAATAATTTACTGTAATAAACACTACAAACTACAAGAATGAGTGGCTTGTTTATTTCCAAAATCTTAACTGATACCTGGTTAAAACTGTTACCGTGATTACCATTTTACCTAGTATTACTTTTTAGGATATATTCTCTGCAAGTCCAGGTCTATCCATTATCAACACCTGAAATCATTAATCTTCTTTTTCTATCATAGACAGTTTAGCTACCTTTTGAAAATAACTCAGACACCCACATACCAAGGTGCTTTCTAGCAAACGTAGCATGCTGCTGTAACAGTGACAAAAAGGAATGTGGAATGGGAAAGACACTTACTTTCTCCTCCATCTTCTTTTTCTCCTCACTAGATTTGTTTGAAAGTTGTTTCACAATTTCACTGAGTTGTAACTCCTTGTTCTCAGCTGCTGCAATCTTTCGCTCAAGCTCCTCAAGGTGGGATGCTGATCTTTCTGAAATGCGAGGCTGCAGTGGTGTGCTCTCATACTGTGGTTGCTTATGGAAAGAAATAAAATAATCACACAAATGAACACACACTGTATACTTGAACTGCAGAGCAGAAAACAGTCCTGCTTTT
>VZRF01010184.1:336875-397093 GCA_013396875.1 Vireo altiloquus | reverse complement strand
TTTTTTTTTTTTTTTGCTGTCAGGAAGGGTGGGGTTTGATTTTTTCAAACATTAAAATAGATGGCAACAGCATGTATTTCAGGAATTTGAAGCAAAAAAGACAAAGGAGCTAGACACCTCTACACTCACAACAAATGTATAAGAACATTGCGTGGCCATTTTCCCTCTCAGATTTATGGAACACACGTGATTTTTCTCCCAAAGAAAATCCCTATAAATTCAGATAAAAAGCATTTTCAAAACAAATCACTGCAACTGCATTATCATACCATCTCCTGGGAAGAAAAACACCAGAAAATGGCTATGAATATATTGAAGTAAGAGATGCTTGAATCTCAAGACCCTCCTGAAGCAGAACATCAGTACTAGTCAAACCTTAGAGCTATCACTCCTGGGGTAAGAATGGTGCAGGAACAAGCCTGAGACCACAGCTATAGCCAGAAGGCAGCTCTCCAATCTTTTGTTCTGCATAATAGAACTTCCATCTCCACTGCCCAGAGACAGATGAGCACAACAAAATGGAAATCGACTGTGTGTGGGATGAAAAAGGAGATGCGTTCCACTAGGCTTTCAATTTCAGTATTTTTCTAATAACATAAATTGGTTACCTTTAAAAATACTGTCTGTATAATTTCTCTATCTAGTGACATTCCTTCAGCAAAGTATTAAGAGATTAAAACCGTCATTAAACTAGATTTGCTTTTATAAATTCATCTTATAGAAGGCACACAAATCAAGCAGAAACCCAAACAAATAATAAACTTTCAAGTTTCTTTAAATTATGGAAGAGGAATTCACCTGGTGCTTTATTTGAAGCATAACATACTAAGATATGTGCACTAAAATTTTGGTTTCTGTGATATTGTTTCTTTTGTTTGACTGGGTTTTTTGTTTGCATCTTCTCCCCTGCCCCCTCCAAAAATAAGAACTCTTAATCAAGACAGATTTCAAAGTATTTTGCAAAAGAAGATCTGGAAGCATCAAAAGTCACATTCCTAGATGTCTCAAAAAGTCTCTGTATTCCTAAGTTCACACTGAGGCTCCACTTGAATTTCTCTGCTGTCACACGAACCACATTCTCACCAGATGTACAGCTGTGTTATTCCAAGTACACAAATACTGTCATGCTGAAGTACTCTAGCTGAGATCCTAGTGCAGTGTTTGTGACAGAAAAAGATAACATAATAAAAGAGGGACAGAAAAGCTATTTCTCTCTGCATATCTGCCTTTCACACTCTCTTGCTGCATTGCCCTTTAGATATGCCAAGGCCTGGAGATGGAATTTCTGTGCTGTAAGCAGCCACAGCCCTCACACTGATCTGCACTTCTTGGTGAACCTTTGCTACCTCATCCTTATGCTACTTGATACCTATGCTAGTTAGATGAAAGTCAGGACAAGCATACTCAAAATACCATCAGACATTCCCCTTTGTGTTCCCTAGGAGTACCATTTGTGTTCCATATCCTTTTCAGGTGTCTTGTCAAAAGGTATTCCGTCAGTCTGTTTGCTTTCTCACATCTCTTTCATCTATTCAATCCATAAAATCTAACCAACCTTTGGGCAGTACCTCCTCTACTTCAGAAAAACTTTCATTAGTTATTTTCAGATACTCTCCTATCAAACTATTTTCTCTCCTACCGTCTCCCTGCAGGACTACCATATATGCTTGCTGTTAAACCCTGATTCTCACAGTGTCACAATCCCTCATTGCTATCTTATTTTTACCAGACTTCAAACTATGTGCAAAATTTTAATGTAACTTAGATTTCTGCAAATACAAGGTAAAGTACAACACTTAGAGGGTATTCTCTATACAATTCACAGCTACGCAATTACAAGGCCATCAATAATCACAAAAGCTCTACACTTTGGCCTGCAAAAAATTGTGAACATGCTTTTAGGCACCAGTTATTGGGCAGTGGAAAGCTTTGCTGAAAGAAAAGTATTCATCCTACCTGTAAGTTAGTCATGTACGGTTCTTCGCAGTTCACAAGATGGCTCAGTCTTGCATGCTGAGCTCGTATTTCATTCTCCCTTATCTTCTGATGTAAACTGTTAATTTGCTGATTTTGCCTGTAATACACAAATTTAATTTGGGGAAAAAAAAAGGAATGGAACAGAGATTAGAAAAACATAGACCTTAAGACTTATACTGAAGAATACATTATCAATGGTATTCAACTATCCTGGATCCACACTAGCTGTGGGCTTTTTCCCACTGCAGCCTGACTGCAACTGTAGAAATATGATTTGAAAATATCAATTTTGTGTGGGTTGAGGGAGGCTTCTGTTGCCATTTGCTGCTAGGGTTGGAAGTATAAGCAGGGAAAAGCATACAGAAAGCAGAACAAAACCAAACAAAAATGGCACCTTCATTTTACTCGGACTTCTGCTTAGCGCTTCTCTTTACCAGAGCTGACTTTTGACAAAAGTTGAAGAGATTTACAAATCAAGGGAAGAGAAAGAACTTAAGAAGAAAAGGCTGTTATATAAGATAGTCAGCACAGCTTTCCTGTAAGGTCTTGCTTTTTGTTTTGTTTAAGACTTTTTCAGTCAACTGCTTTACATAAGATGTACCTTGCCCTAGGGTGAAGTACTACACTGCGCACTAAAACAAGTACCATCCACCAACTCCTTGGCCACTGTACAGCAGAACCAGTATCAGCATTGTATCATTATTTAATTACAACACAAATTATATCACTATTTAAATCATGACTGCATCTGAACTAGGCTCGACTGCAGTGCAAACACCTGCCAGCCCTCTGCCCCAGCCCAAGCCACAGCCCCACTAGGTGTGCACTGACTCTCCACGAAGCAACAGGCACCTCAAAATCTGACCCCAGAATGGAGCTCTCAGCACCCACCAGAAACACAGAGACCTTCTCACTAAACTTAAAATCCAACTTTGTGCACTCTGTTAATTTTCACTTTTCCTTCTTTTTTATCCTAGGATATATTTGCATGGAAGCATGAAATTTTTTATCAGATTCACTTCTAAGAATGGAGTATGACTGGCTTTTCTGCAAACAATGACACTTAACTCAGATGACTAAACCCAACCTTAAAAGGAAATGAACAGCAAATACAAGTTAACTTCAAGGGAAAAGACCTGCCTGGGCACACACTGGAAAAGCAAATACTGCAAAATGTACAGAAAACCATCAAAATCTTTTGCTTTTTTTAAAATTGGGAAGGGTTGTATTTAGGAAGAGCATTTTGGAAACATTAGCATGTGTATACAAAATGTGCATTTTACAATCTATAAACTAACATGAAATATGTGTTAGTTGAAAAGATGCCAACTGCAAATTCTAATAGGATGCCAAAACACAGTTAAAGGGATCATTTTAGCTACTCACATTCTTCTACCTAGTCATCAGCCAACTGCACCCCTATTATTTGGTTTACAAGAGGAATTTAATATTTAAAAAATATTGAATGTAGTAGAAGTGACATATTTCTCAGCTAGAAAAAAGAAGTCATGATGAGAACATGTGTTTTCTCTGTTTCCCTATTTTTGTATCTATAAAGAACAGCAATGAATGGAAAACCAGTATATATAAGTTGCCATTTGTTGGTACCTTAGAAAAATTCATTCAATGTGAATGAATAAGAGAGCAAGTGAATGTATTTATGTGACTCCATAGCAAGTCTTAAAATATTTTGTATCAGCACAAGTGATTTTGAAGCTTCTCCTGTTCTCTCTACCATCTAGACAGAACAAGCTTGTACCAATACAGAAGGAGTATGCGACACTGGAAGACTGTGTACGATTCCGGTTGTCATCTAGCACTACAAGATGGCACTACAAAAAGCTTCCAACTTATTTTGGAAGATTAGGTAAAAGAATATGCTCTTAACTTGTAACAGACCTTATAAAAGCCCAAGAGTTTGTATTATCATATGAGAAAATATAGAACCTTGATGACTTCTGTGCATGCCTGGTCACAGAGACCAAAATTATTTAGTATGAATTATCTGAACCAATGAACTGAAGCAAATTTTCATTTTTTATCACCTTATTACTCCCTAGGCAGATCTATTAAAATTTCTTTGCCCCATGTGTTTTAAAATTATTTATCCACTTGTCACATATCCCTTGAAAGCACTACATGATTTTCTGTTTATGGCTGATTGTAACTTAGCACTGCCTTCATTCCCAAGCAGGATTTCAAGAGCCTGAACACTACAGTCTGGAGTATATGTTTTAAAATATTTTTAAACTACCAGTGTAGTTTGAACTACATTACCATATTTCCTTTCATAATTCTTTCCCTATCCTACCAAATCCCTGTTGGAAAAAAGATGAGACAAGTTAATCTGAGATAAGACAGAACACAGAGTTTAACTAGCTTTTCACTCTGCAAAGCACGAAACTCTCCATCCTTACATAACCTTGCCAACAAAACACACTCTAGAAATGTTTTAAGGCTGTGTAGACCCCACAACTTCTTCACATAACTGCCTCTGTGAAAACAACATTAACCTCATGGCACCCAGAAACAAACATTTTGCTGCATAACCAGAGACTCTGAGCTTTATTTAAAGGGAATTTAGGAAGCTCAATTGCTCTCAAAAACACAGGTTGCCTATTACAGCGGGAACACTGTCCCCAGATGCCTCCCTACGGTACCAATCTATCAGCCTAGCACTTTAAAAAAACAAAACTAAATAGGATCAGCTTTTAGCATTTAGGTGCCTCCAAGTTTCTATTGCACTCCTCAACCTTTAGCTTCCAGAAGCCATTTGAGTGCAAGTGGGCATGGGCTGCCCTGAGCTCAGGGCATGGGGGAATCTGACAGGATCCCAGCCTTGAGACTTCAGTGCACAGACACCTGACCCTACCTCACACATCTGGGTTCAGGGAAAGTACTGTACCTAGGTACCATGGAAACTATTTTCCTTCACAATGTCCTTATTTTTTTCCCCATAAGTGAGTGTAACAATTTTATGTTGACAGCCAAGGAGGAGTTACTGGTGTATTATGTAAGTGTCACAGCACTTTTCACATGGTTTCATTCAGCTCCTTTGTCCAAAAGGAAAAAAAACAGTTTTTCTTAAAGTGTCTGTCTTGACCCATCCTTTCCTCTTACACTCAGACTGAAGTAGAAGAGGAGGCAGTACCCTGATCCAAAGTCATCAACCAGCCAAAAGGATTTACAGCTGAGAAGTTTGTTTAAAATGAAAATAAACAAAAGTAAAAAAAAAAATCAAACAAAAACAAACAAACAAAAACACACAAAAAAGAAAGAAAGTAAAGAAAGTCACAAAAGGCAAGAACAAAAAAACATCCTTTTGGACATTCTAGTTTTCCTTATTTAAACTGATCAGAAGGAAATGGCATTCAAAGATGTACAAACTGTAAATATTCTATCCAATCAATTAACACAAACATGAGACTAATAATATTGTTTTCACAAACACTTCTGATACACATCTTTCCAGCTGTCCCTCAAGGTGTAATACTGTCTCCAGAAACCGGGGGTGGCAGTGCAGAAACAAACAGACAAAAAGAGAATCTAAACTGCTCTTGAGGTAAGAAAAGACTGCCTGGTACACAGAAGACTGTCGCAATTACCCAGACCAGTTCTGCACTGTTGTCTTGTCTTTTTCTTCAGGTATAATGATTTAATGGTGGATTTTTTTCCTTCAGAAGCTACCTGCTTACTATAATTTCATAATATTTTTTTTTTTTTTTAATTTCACTGATACCCTGGACTATGCCTTTTCATCCAATTTTTTTAACCTCCAGCCATTTATAAATAACCTGAGATCAAATCCTCCCTGTGCTGCTCCCAGGTACATTCATTCTGAGGGACTCCAGTAGAAGTGACAGGTTATCCAACATACAAGACTCCAGTGGTGGCTATGTGTTGCTCTATTGTCTCCTAAACTGGCTCTTTTGTCTCAGTTCCTACATGCTAGCTATCTACCTTCTAGCTAGGTTATTTACAGAAAACCCTATAATTTTCACAAACTAATGACTTGGCTTACTTCCAGGTCTCGTAAACACGTTTTGCTCCCTTTTCTTCCATTACCTCAAACATTCTTTATTTTTGTAAACAAAATTTCAAGGCTTCATCCATGTTTCACCACTGCAGATTGATGATATTTTGTTAGGAAGGAAAAGTTAAAAACCTATCATGGCAGATTGCACCGTTCTCTTGCCTTTCCCAGAATTACCAACTACCATTCCTACATGAAATCTACACTAGAGACGAGGCTAACAAAGATGCTGATTCTGTGTAACTATTTCCTTGGCATTTAAGGAGAAAAGTATTCCTTATATGTCTTCCTGCCTGCCAGAGATACTTCCATTTGTAATCCCCCCTCCTATGATTCTACTTACAAAGCTGTCTAGCTTTGTAATTCAGAGGAAATTCAGAGGAAAACTTCTGATGCTACTTGACCCTAACTGAATCCATTGAAATGAGCAAAAAGAAAGTTAGAGCCATAGGAACAAAATATAAATGGAAAGAGGGGAATTTTGCTTCAATTGCAGTTCTGTCCTTTAGCTCAAACAATTCCCTTTGAAAACTGGAGTCAGCACAGAGGATGTGGGATAGCAGAAAACACACACACAGAATGTGCACAAGTCTGGACTGTCTTCAGAGACCAGCATTAATAAACTGCTGTATATTGTTAATATACAAACTGCTTCTCCTTAAGTCTCAAAAATATTTGTATGACATAACTGACATTCACATAATTTTCTCACATTCACACAGGAAAAGTGTGGACACATACAGACATATATGCATTTATCTGTAAATAAACCATATTTCTTGCATCTGGGACCAGTTCACCCATTCTCCCTAAGCCCATCTTACCCCTTACTTTAACATGAAATAACCTTTCGAAACACGTCTGCCAGAGAAGCACTTCCTCCCCTCAACTTCTAAGTTATTCTTCTTAACTTTTAATTTTTAAATTAGTGTAAATCTAAGTCCCACACTCCAGATCAAGGCACAGATCCAGTATCTTCAAACAATTCATGAACTTTAGAACAGAGCTTCCTCCACTACAGAAGGGACACTAGTAACTTCTTAAGAAACCAAATGACAATTGATGCTTACTTTCAAGTCACAAGTTAACAAGAATTTGCTGCTTTAGGTGAAAATGTCTGAGCAGATTTCTTCAGAATCAGGATGCAAAGTAAAATACAACATAGATCCCTCTGTATTACAGATATAATTTATTCCATACTGCAGCTAGAGGTACGCTGCTTTGTTTTGTTGCTTAAGAAGTTGGATACAAATTTTTATATCCCTTTGTTTTAGAGGCACAATCTCTTGGGACCACAAGTCCAGACACGTGGAGTACTGACAGGGAAAGAGAACCTTAGTACACAGAGTCCTAAAAACAATGTGAATATGTTTTCCAGAATTTGGGAGATAATGCCAAAGAACTCCAACATCAGCAAAGCTCATGAGAAAAGAGCAATCAAGTCTCATTTTTTTGTGAAATTTTTACAAGTGAACCTTCCTTCTAGTCACAGCAGAACTTACCTTGAAGGGAAGATGGGAACAACACCTTTGGGAGTCAAGATATAATCTCTGATGTGGATGGATTGGTTTTTTGAATGACTTTTCTGAATTGCATAAAGTTTGAAATGCTTGCCTCGTGCTGAAGCAAGGCAAGCAAAAGCACAGACAGTAACTCTACTTTCTCAAAAGCTTTGGGCTACTTAATCGAGGGGGTGAGGAATGAGAGGGACACAGACACAAATGTCTCTTCAGAGAGAGGACTGCACTCTCCTTCCCATGGTGGGAGCTCTTCAACTTCAGCAGTCTCCTGACAGGATGAACACAGAGCAACTCTTGCAACTCCCCTGCTCTTCGCAGCTCTGCCAAATACTACAACTTCCTAAAAATATTTAAATCTACAGAATATAAAATGGTTTAGCACCAGTTCCACAGAGAAGTATGTGGGACTGCAGCTGACCAGAACTCGGCAATGCTGAACCACAAAAGGTAAACACTACACAACCATAGCCTGTGAGAGACAAGTACTCAGCCCGAGGGAGGCCTCAGTGGCCAGTCTGGACACTTGAGGGAAGAGGTGGTCATCAGCTGGAGAGATCTCAAATAACAAAAACTACCTGATGCCTAGAAAACATTACGTAGGAGGAAAGACTAAATCATATCAGGAAGAATTTTCTAACATTTGACCTTCATAATCACCAGACTGCCCAACCCAGAATCCTGTAGAATACCTGGTATTGCAGACACAATAGTGTAAGCATCTGGTGACAGCACTACAGCTTGTCTTCCCTACGGTCTGGCAGTCAGGTTAAACAGGTCCTTTCGAGCCCTGCACCCTCTCATTAATTGCTAAGATTTAGGCTATTAGATGAAACTAATTTCATCAATGTTACTAGCATTGACATCTGAAAAAGTGACCTTTTAAAACAGCTAAAATAATTACTATCTAACAAAACCTTCCAGAAAGTTTACCAGCTCAAGATACGCAGAAATTTCACCCACAAATTACCTGGGTGACTGGTGGTATTGGAAAAAGATAAAGGCATCTTTTTCACTCTTATTGGAAGCCAAGTGTATTTTACACAGCAAAGCACTCTGAGGAGGTTCCTCACAGCCCCATTCCCTGCACAGGACTCCCTATCACACACACAGACACTCACCACCTGGGCAGTATAAAGCTTCAGGCTCCCCAAAAATGGCATCAAATTATCACTCAAGTGGGTATGCTAATGCTGCAGATCCTAACAAGCCAATCAAAATTAAAAGAACTACAGCTTTATACTAGCTTTAAAATGATCACTATCAGAGCACATACAGTTTCATGTCATCTACTGAAGTCATGACAATTTGGTACAAGGCAAAGAAAATCTAATTCTCTTGGCTCAGTGGAAACATCTAATCCTAATTCAGATATGGATTAAAAGGTTAATTATTTAGCAACTGTTTTAAGAATGTAAATGCTGTTATGCTCTGAGAGATAACAGCTACTCACTAAAATTGTACTTCCACATCTACCTTTCCTTAAAAAGCTGTTCAAATGCTCTTATGCTGCCTGCAAGAGAACACTGCATGCCCAGTGTTATTCTCAGCAGCTTGTGTCATATGTCCAGATATTTGGCATTTATTCACGTACCTACTACACGCTGCCCCTGACAGGCAAACTCTGCCAGGACTACAAGTAGGAGACATCAACAGTGGCAGATCAGGTTCAGGAGACATTTAGTATTGCACCAAGCACTGTAATTTCAGTGGTGTTAATGTACTGAACAGTGAAGCAACATGGAGAATTAAAATGTGATGCGGTAATTTTCTAAACCAATATAAAAACACTGTTGGCTCCCTCTGGTGCTAAATATAATGCAGTGTTACATACTAAGCTGCCAGAGAAGTAAGGCAATGATATAATCCAATTATTTTGTACAGTAGGTGACAGACATTACAGTAATATGTGTTACACTAGTAGATTTCCTCTTACAGACTAAATCCTTAAGTCCTCATTCATGGTCTGTACCAACAGTTCCTATGTGGAGAAAACACCACACAGACCTTTAGGAAGTGCCACTGTGTTCTAGTATGCACACGGCGCAGGCTGGCTTTCTCGCACCACGTTTTCTCTTTCTAAAAGTACAGAAGAGTACTCCCCCTCATTTTCTTAAGAGCAGGATTAAAAAACATTTCAGGTTTTTACTGATTAAACTAGCAGTGACTCCTAGAATAGTTTTAAAAAGCAAGCCAGAACCACTTTTAAACCTACTCATTTATGCTGTGTACTACTTAAATAAAAGCTGAACAGACTACACAAAAAAAATCAATTTCATTTATCTATTATTAAATCTCCTGTTCAACACAGCATACAGATCAAACATCAAGCTACTTGTTCTATTCACAGGCTCAAGTGGCTTTTTGGGATATTAAAAACTTATAAATGTTTGAATTTCTAGTGACATGCCAAAGTATCCAAATACTATGATTTACATTGTTAAACATTATTCCTTGAATTGTTTTTCATAACTATTGGAAACTTACTTGCAACTATTCCTATTTGTTAGATTTCCAATGCAAAACAAGGAAATTTAATAATCTAATCTGGAAAGGCCAACTTTTTTGCCATTTTGTGTAGAAAGAAGGGAAGCAGGCAGCATGTTTCACTTTCCTTCATCTGCTCTTCATCCTTTTTTTAACAAGATAAAGCCAGAATAGCTTAAAGATACTACTCTGTACAGAGCATCTGCTTCTGCTTATCAACAGATTTAAGCACGACTATGCAGAACAAGGTGTGTGATGCTAATCTCCTCCACTTCCTCGGTAAGTGGGACACCAGTACAATTCCCAATAAAAGAGTGTTTAACCTTAAAAAGATGGTTTATGACCCTGTGGGTGAAGAGGAGGCTGGCGACAAGGGCAAGAGGGGGGTGCTCATCTTTTCATCCAGCTGCTCCTTGTACTTGCCAGCAGCAAAAAGCTGGGTCTGGGCTACTGTACCAGCTGCTGTCCCACTGCTCTAGCTACCAGGCAGCAGGAGGTTAACCCATCTCTCCCGAGCTTCTGTCCCCTCAACTACCAGTTTCTAAATTCAGCATATGACTTAAGGAGATTACACTTTTTAAAACTCCACAAAAACCACGAGTACAAAGGCCCTCTGAAACACCTATTATCTAACCTCAGTCAACAAATTAATCCCTCCTCCATTTCTCCTAAAAAAAACCAAAGCACAAATTCTGTAATTTTACTACCACCATGTTTAATTAACTACACCTTAATAAACTTTGTATTTGTATTTTAGGTCACTATTCCCAAATAAATTCAAACTCTGAAAATAAGTTTAATTTAAGCTCAGGAAGATCAAGAGCTGGAAGACTTAGGTTTACTCCCAAACATGATTCTAAAGCTCAGTGAAAGAAGGCTTTTTGTTCCCACATGTTAAATATAGGTAATACCACATTTTCACCTAGTGCTGCTTTGTGCCTTGAAGAAAGGCAGTTTTCACACTTCAGTCTTATTAACACCCCATCTAATATGAAATTTAACACTAGTGGTTTCTAATGGAGTTCTATTTCAAGGTTTTTGCATAGCAGATATGTACCATTTTCTTCATGAGTGACACTAAAAGTATTTCTATTTTTCTTAGAAAGCACTACCTGTTCTTAAAAAACTAAAAGGAAAAATCAACCAATCAGTTGTAAAAACTTTGTGAATATGCAACATTGATTTGTACTAATCTTAAAAATACAAACCATCTATTTTAAATGTTTCCAGTTAATTTTAAAATAACTTTTCAGGCAAATATTTTGCTCAAATGGAAATTCAATGTTCGAAAAAGAGCCTATTCTGTGATGTATTGTTACACTGCATTATTACAAATTACAACATTAACACCAAGTATCTGCTTAAATATGTAGCAGCACTAAGTGGTCTGTTCCACTTCAATAGCTTCCAGAGTGTATTTTGCCTTTTCAGCTGAATGAAATTATCTAAGCTGACTTCTGGTGAGAAATCCAGAAAGAACTATATTCACTATCACTAAGTCACACAAAGGAAATTACTTCTAAAAAAACATAGAACTAGCACACTGTCACTGGGTATCAAGAAACAGCTTTTCTTCCTCCACATGGACAGTATCAAGCAACATTACCAGGCAGCCAGGTTACAAGCAGTCCCTTCAGAAACTTCTCCTTTGACTCTAAACACATTTCCAGTGTGAGAAGAGCAACACCAACTGCATTTTTAGCTGCCAGTATGTAACAAGCCTTCATGTGGAGTGCAGAGGATGCTAAGCCCAAGCAGAGGCACTGAAGACCACCCTGGCCATCATGGGCAATGTACTCACAAACACTGCTGACAGCTTGGGGCCCAGGAGGTGGGCTGCAGGTTTGCTACTACAGCCTTACTACTGACATAGAAAGCCTGAAAAAAACCACTGTAATTTAGATGGCCTTTAAGCAGCTGATCAAAAGGCTCTGACAGAGGAGATGTAAACAACAGTCAAGGATGTTTCCATTTTAACTGCTTACCCCCTTGGGAGATCACCACCTCTGCAGGAGAGCTGGCAGAGCAGGATGGTGAGCCCAGTGCCTACCTGAGTCCCATCATTCCTGCAGCAGCAGGCAAATACACACTGACATCCTGTATCAAACCAATTCCAACTTCCATCACTGAAATGCCTCCAGAGGTACTGGGCAGACTGCTAAGGGGCAGAAACACCTTCAACTACTGCAATTCCTCACTCCATTGTAACAGAGGAATGAACAGATCCCGCACAAGCATAATCCTCCCAGTACAAGAAACTTAACAGCAGTGAGCTGCTATTAGGGCTGATTCAGATTGACAGCAATTTTAATAAGAAGTTATGTATTTATTGACATAAAGATTCTAGATTTAGTATTTTTTTATCTGAACAATTTGTATGAGGATTTGAATAGGATTTTACCACTGAATATTACTACGAAGGTCAGTTTCTCAGAGCTTTATCAACTGGCTTCAAATATACTGCATTTCTGTACTTGTCATGGAAAAGAAAACCAGCACTATGTAGCTGATCGATTTTCATCTTGCAAGTCCCTTCCAAGACCTTACAAGCAGAAAGTTGTCCTATACAAACCTGCAGCCTGGTAAGAAGCTAAGAGGGAACTTGACAGCAGAACTGCCTGTGGGGCTCACTGTTCCTTTTCCAGTCCAAGAGGCATTAAACCTCCTAAATACATTTCCAACTTTGTGTAAGACTTCAGGCCAGCTGCGAGTCTTCTCTCCTAGCAGGATTATCTCCTACATATTTGCGCATAAATATGGACTGAAACCTAATAACTTTACTGAGTAAGCAACTCTCCTGCAAGTCAGCTTTTACACCATAGCTCTTACTTAACCTAATCTAATGAATGCAGCAGGAGCTGGGTACTTACCGATCAATCACAAACTCCTTCTGTCTTAGCAGCCCCTCTTTAATTTTCATTAGAGATTCCCAGTTGCTGGAGTCCTGATAGCTGGTAGCTGGGTAACTTGAACGAGATGTTCCAGGTGAAACCTGCATAAAATAATTGTAGGATTAGCCCCCAAAACAGTGAAGGTAAATAATGTCCTACATTTTACAGCATTTACAAAGTGTAAGCTTACATTTTCATTTACAAAGTGCTTGTTCTTACATAAACTCAAGGACTGTTTTTCAGTTTAATTCAGATTTGCTTCGTGCAAAACAACTGGATTTATAAACAAGTTTCTTGAAACAAACCTCAGCACAGTGTCACTGATGTTATCATTTCTCTACTAAACAATTCAGAGCTCTGAAAGCAGTTGGGAACAAAAAGCTAATTTAGAATTTTACTACATCATCAAGAGGAAGACCATGAAACTTTCATATCCTATTGCAATCCTTGTAGCACTTCCAAGAACATTGATAACTTGATAACTTTAGACCTGTTGGTAACTGCAGGTAACAGTTGCCACTGACCCATTCAATTCTTTCTCACCTGTAATGACGGCATACAGAGATTTCCCTTGACGTGTGTGCACTTAAAATACAGAATATGGGAATATAATTCTGGCTAAATTGTAACTGGTTTTGACAATAAAAGTTTCACAAGTAACAAGTTTCAGGCTTTCGATTAATTTTCATAAAAGCTATACTCTGTGTCTCGCAACAAACTGAGGGCAACAACTGAACTGAATATGAAGCAACAACATCATGGTTTAGAAGAAAAGTAAAACAGCAACTGGGATGTTTAATCAAGAAAGCATTTATTAAAAATTTATCACAAATATTTGCATCAGGAATTCACACAGGGAAGGTTTAAGGTAGAGCTTCTGTGATCAAACAGGGATCCCAGCACCAGTTGCCATGAAGTATCATTTAATTTTTCACCAGTTTTTTGAATCACTGAAAAAAGATTACTATTTTTTAAATCTGAGAAGCATCCTGGACTATGCTGTCTTTCTATGTTTTTGAAAAAGAGCAGAAGGAAAAAAAGCAAAAACGTGGCTATTTTAAAAAAAACAGACTTTAGATTACTTTTTCTTTTATAGCTCTACAGTGTTTTAAATTTCATCTGAAATTACAACAAACTGTATTAAGACCAAGACATATCATCAACAATCAAGCAAGTTAAACAACTGCACTCTACGCTTCTGGCCCAAGTTTCACTGTGAATTGTAACACTGAACAGAAAGAATTCATTGCTTAAACCCCAATACCACGAGGTACTTAAGTCAGGACCCAACTCGCCACAACAGCTCTTCTGTAACTTTGAAAAGTATTTTTTCCCATTCCGTCTGGTTCAGTTCAATCCCTAGCTTGCCCGCTGATGTATTTCTGCCCATTTATTCTCTTTTAATTTCTAACTTAAAACTGGATGAGATGACAAACCTTCCAATTTCTAAAAATCTTTCAAGACTGTTACACCCTCACCTCACCCCCACCCCCCAGGTCCAATTTATCTCCTAAAGGTAATATTTCTTTTGCTTAACAAACTGGATACCTTCAATAGTAAGATCAGTTACAAATGATTAAAAAAAAACCCCAAAAACCAAACCCATAAAACATCAACAGTTCTACACACTAAATACTGCATGCCAATTTTTTTTAAAAAAAGTTTGAACTGCTGATACAACCTTTTTTTGTTGTTGTTTGGGCATTGATCTAATTAAACTCAGGAAAGATACCTAGTCATGATTCTTCCTCTGAGTAACACGCATGTAGAGTCTTTATGGCTTAAGGAATTCAAAGTTTATTTTGCCTGGGTTGCTTCATCCAGACCACATAACTTCAAAGTCATCTTTGGTGCTTACAGAATACCTTGAGATTGTCACACACTGTTTTGTATTAGTCATACATATGACTGGCTGAATTAAGAGGCACCAGCATAAACCTATTCCAGTGAAAGTCTCTCTTAGTGACCCATGCCATGACATGCAGTACAAAGTGACAACATCAGGAACTATCACTGGACTTCATGTTGTGAATTTTTTTCCTTTGTTTTTTCCACTACAGTGCTGATGAATGCTTTCCTACATCCACCTCAACACCATTACACTAAAATCAAAAAAGAAGAAAGAAACAGTCCTTATTGCAGCTGGGATTAGATCTTTTACTTTTCAGAGCTAGAATTTCTTTCTCTACTGAAAAGAAAACTCACAAGCATTTGACACAATGAACAGGAAATATATGGCTTTATAAAGCCAAATCAAATTAATTGAGCAAGATGAATTTTCTCTTTAAGACTGAACTATAAAAATGAAGAGATTAAAAACAACTATTTAAATATGAACCTATCTTAAGTGAAGACATTTTGGAAGTCACTGGTGGTTTCTCTAGGAGAATTCTTCAATGTAAGAATTCTCCTAGAATTCTTCTCTCTTACTTCAATCTAGCACCTCTGCAAACTCAGTAATTTGCACTGAAGTTGGAAAAAAACTCTTCAAATTTGGTACAGTAAGTAACTATACAAGTCAATTAAATATGGTGGCTGCTGAAAAGCAATGCAATGAGTTTTGCAAAGTTAAGAACAGGGTAATATTTTGTGAATTAGATGCCAACAACAGTGTGTTATTTTAGTGTTTTTATTAACTCTGAAACATAAGGCCTCCATAGATGACTCACTGAGATGCTTTAACTTTGGAACATACCCAATCCTATGGAGTATATACATGCTGTATACACATATGTAACAACAAATAAAATATTACTTTATATTATAATTGTGTGCTTCAATTTTTCACTCTGAAAAAATGAAAACATAAACAAAAATGTTTGATTCTGATATCATGTTTCATCCAATTAAAAAAAAGAGAAAAAGAATATACTAAAAATACCGCTTAGCACTTCCCAAAATAACAAGACACTTCACTCATTTATGAGCACATGGTGTTGACTACTACAAACAGCTTTCTAGCTCCTTTGAATTGTGTGGTAGCACACAGGCAGCCTGCTTACATTTCAGTATCTTGTCTCCTAAGGATATCAAACCAAATAGTGAGACTAGATACACTTCCAGGAGTCATATTTAGAAAGCCAGCCACAACTCCAAGCCCTTAACTCGAATCGTCCACAACTACAAAACAAAATACCATCTGGAAAGACACAGCATTCTTTTTTATCTGTCCTACAAAATACAACTATTTTTGTCACCTGGCACCTCTTCTGAGAATATCAGCCTTGTCCTGAGAACATCTGTTCAGTTAGAACAGTATCCTTTGCACAGTGACATCCAAAGGTCCTCACTAGCTTGTTTTGTGGCAAAGGCTTGGCAAGCCTTCAAGTTACTGCTGAGGCAAAGTTAGCTGCTGAGGAAAAAAAAAAAAAAAAGAAATGTTCGCTGTACTAACCCAGGTGCAAATACTTACTGCTGGAAGAGACATTGCTGACTGATAATTTCATGTTTATTATCAGTGGAAAAACAATTCTTCTGTGGACAGAGTGTAACAACATTTAGATAACTTAGGTCAAATATGGCTGGGTTTTAAATTGTGCTAATTAAAATTATCTTCTCAAATATGCCCATAGTTTCTGCTTGAAGCAGATCAGTGTCTCAGCACACAGAGTAGCCCAGCATTCCATGTCTAACATGCTGTATCACCTCAAATGATGGCATTTACAACATCACAAAGTAAACGTGAAGTTCAAAAATGTCAATATAATAGTTAAGCTCAAAAAAAAAAAATCAATGTATTTGAAAGGGTTTTTTTTGTGAAAGTTGTATCTTAAATAATTTAGTGCTGTCCATACTACAGCTGTAAAGTTTACACAGTCCATTACTAACAACTAGCAGAGCACCAAGAATTATGCCAAGTGAGTGATCCCTTCTGGACAACTGCTTACACTGCCTTACGCTACCATAAGCTCCTGTCCATAAGGATCATTCTTCTCTTGCTGCATTTTACAGGCATTACTCAACAGAAAGAGAATTCCTTGCATCCACAGCTAATCCAAGACAAAGAATCAACACAACTGATATTAGCAGGAGCTAAGAATTCCTTTTGTGACTGACAGTTGAGGAAACCAATATGGGTGACCCCTCAGGCTGTGCCTCAGGGACATCACTGGATGATGTGGGAAAAAGAAGAGGTGGATGTGGCAGCAGCAAGCCCAAATGCACTATCCTCACAGAGATGCCTCTTACTCTTATGTAGGGGTCACCTGTGATGGGAAAAGGATTAAATCTGTACAGGCAGAGCTGTGACAGACACTGAGGAGCTCTGTAACTACTCCCCACCCTAGGTAAGGAAAAAAACGATTTACCCATCCCTTCCTCTCCACCCAGATTTTTTTGTAGTATCAGGCGGAGTGTTTCAGCTCAGAACAGCTCCCATAATTGAAACAATCTCAAAAGGTCGTTCATCTTTTTGCAGGGAAAACATGACAGTGATGGTGGCCCTCATGCAGGAAAAGCAATAGAAGGCTGCAGTCATGGGATAAAGCCCTTATTTTAAGGAATCATTTATACAGAAAGGCTGTGCCTTGCAGAAATGCACTAGAAAAACAGCTACAAAGCTGAATCCTCCTCAGAGTAACAGATTCTGAGCTGGGTAAAAACAAGACTACAGACAAGAATCCCTAATTTGTGGTATCTGTATCTCACCACCACCTACTTACTGCATAACTCTGCTCCATCTTTGCCTTTTAGGGAAGAGAGTGTTTCTTCTCAGCAGGATATAATCACTACATTTCTTGGCAGCAACACCTAGGCTGTATCACATTTTGCTATGCTTTCACAAATTTCCAGCAGTCACAGGGGAAAGGACATCTAATCATGCCCTTGCACTTTTATTTCAGCCAGGGTCCATGTGGTGTTCTTTGGGGAATTTTTTTAATGAAGAAAACATCACTAAAATCAAAATTGAAATCAAACAGTGAGGTACTAGGAAGTACGAGTGTATTGTAGAGAGGTTAGCACTGCCAACAGCAAAACAAAAAAATCAATAAGGATTGGAAAAAATCCTAAACACATATATAGACATGAGACCTGCAAAGTAGTTAATATAAGAGGGACCAAAACTAACAGGGAGAATGAACTTGACAGGAGTTCACAATTTAACCTGCCTGAAAATCAACTTAATGCAAGTCATGATTGCATATATATGGTACATCAGGTTACAGAAAAAGGGGGTGAGGGAAGGATAAAATGGTGACTTTAAACAGTTCTGGCATAAAGCCAATTGCAAGAGTATGTCTGGTAGTATGATGCCCAGAACCAGAAAGTCACTGAAATGGTAAAATATGTTCAAAGAGAAACATTCATGACTAAAAATCTTAGAAAGAGTGATTTATGATAAAGAGCTAAATATCATAAAGGCTGAAGAGACAAGAAATCAGACAGTAAATACCTTGTTTCCTAGGCTGAAAGTCCATGTAAACTAAGGTTGATGGAATGAAAATTGAGATATGCCAATCTGGGATAAGAGTATCAGGAGAAAACAAACAAACAAAAAACAGCAAACAGCAACAAAAAAAACACCATCAAACCAATTAAAGAGATGGAGAAAAGTAGCAAAAGCATATCACAAACAACTGAGACAAGATCCAAATCAAAGAATTTCAGAATCTGCCCTGGATGAAGTTTAGAAATTAAGGGGCAAGCCAGTCCTTACTTGACACATCAGGACTTCCTTTCAGCATTAGGGTTAAACTGTGCATGCATGTGACTAAGGACAAACTGACTACACTATGCCAAGAACAGAATAATCACAGTTAGGCACCAAACCCATAGACAAAAATTCAAGAATCAAAATTAATTTTAAAAGGGATCACCTCAAAGATACATAGCCAGACCTGAACTGCATGGATGCTACATCTGTTATATGAATTTTTAGAGCTTTTCCAATAAAAAATTAAAATGCTAAAGCTATTTACAGACACCGCTATCATAATAAACTTTTAGAAAGTGGAAAGCTTTCAAAATGGAGAAAAATAAACAGTAATAGCATTCACTTGCCTCCTAAAAGCAGTACTCCCTCTAGTCATTACACTTTTACAAGCACGTTTGATCAAACTTCCTTCACAAAAGAAATCCCCATTGCACACAGGGCAACACACTTAATTCAGATCTCACAGATTGTACTCTCATAAGCCTGGGAGGAATCTGACAGTCCTACAAGTTACTATTATTTGTATATTTACTTCTTCCCAATGTAGTTTATACTGCAGCTGCGGCTTCTGAACTTTACCGAGGTCAGGTCTGATAACCACAACAAGGGAGGAAGACATGGTCCCTTTGCACAACAGCTTACAAATGAATTAAGAGCAAAGCATAGCAAGTACATGGTTGCTGAGATACTACAAGAGATGGGAGAAAACAAAGGCTAAGGTCAGGTAGCTATTCATCATGGAGGAAAATATTTTAAATAAAAAGAAAACAAACAGAGATTTTTCTACTGATGGCATAGTTACAGGGTTTTGATAGCAACTGCATGGTCACTTAAATAAATGTACACTGCTATCCAAGGGAGAAGGCCTGTTCTCCTGTCTCTTCTCACCACTTCAAACATTCAGACCTTTAAGCTCCCTCCTGACAGCCCCAGTTCTTCACTCTTCCCTCCATCCCACACTCATGAAGGTTATTTGTATCTTGGTCAGATTCTTACCAGATTCATAGCACAAGATCATGTGAGATCTAGCACTGGCACACACTCTTAAGTGGGAAAGCAGTGTACAGGACAACACATTTTGCAGTGGCACAGCTTTGTGCTGGATTAGTATGAACATGACCACAAGCTGAATTATATCAACTACAGGCACTGCCAAACCCTCAAAAAGTATCAGTGTATAGACTGAGTATTTTATAAGCTTCTGAAAAAAATTCTATTATGCAGTTGCTATGACATTGTCAGTTACTGGTCAAGACCTGGTGTTTAGCTAAGCAATCAGTTCAAGAAAAGAAACCTGCACATGAAGATGGCATAACAGAATAAAACCAAAAGTCTCCTGCATTGTATTGTCTTTCAAAATAGTCCTTTCTGTGTCAGCTATATGAATTATGAAAGCACACATAGGAGCAGCAGCACAGTCCTAGCCTAGAGTAAGAGACTGCATGTGTAAGCTCTGTGTGTTCAGAATCTGCATTCTGCAGGGGAACCTGAATAAAGCAAAAATATAGCAGGGGATTCGTAAGGGAAGGGAACTGGAATTCTGGTCACCGCTTAACTGGCAAGGTTTTGTTCCTTCTAGCATCTCTGATGGTACTGCGCAGAAGCCTCCAATGACAAAAAAGTCAATAGATGAACTCTGAAAAGACTTTGCAAGATCCCTAGGGATGCATGTTGTTAGTGTAGAGACAAGGGCAGTCTCCTGGAGGAGGCT
Organism: Vireo altiloquus; assembly: GCA_013396875.1. Taxonomy (NCBI): domain Eukaryota; kingdom Metazoa; phylum Chordata; class Aves; order Passeriformes; family Vireonidae; genus Vireo; species Vireo altiloquus. The sequence continues at coordinate 376,824 of VZRF01010184.1, read as the reverse complement.
GCAGCCACTCAGCAGCTCTCCCTGACTCTGCTGGCTCTCATCTCTGCCCCTAAGTTACTAGGTCCCTGAAGGGTTAAACCAGCACGCCGGGAGCGGCACACGGGATGACGATAGACCCTCCTCCGCTTATCTTCCCCGAGCAACCACGCTTCAATTGCTTTTATGTGTTGTTATAACATTCCTTCATACTCCATGCAACACCAATATTATTTTTGTCATAAATCCTTTCCATTTATATTCTGGCAAATGTTATGAACACAAAACACTTCTAGGTGCCACTTAATATGACGTTAAAAGCAACAGTGCCTGGAATTTTCCGCTGATAACAACTGGGTCTTTCCTAAGTATAGAAGCACTTGTTTTATTAAGTGTTCACTTTATCTTCCCACTGCATTTAAATTCAAATGCTCTTTACTATACAAAAATGTTTTAAACATCTGGAGATGAAAGGGAGCTTCCACAAGAACCATTTTTTTTAAAGCTTTTAGTTGAAGTTTCTGTTAAATTCATTATTTCTTTTTTCTTATTCTGTCCTGAAAAGCAGCATGACCAAAAAGTGACTATAGTTATTAAAAAAGACCATTGTTTTATATGTTTCATAAACAGAGGACAAGTTATTCATTACAAAATATATGAACTGTACAAGTAAGACAGAAGTAGCTTAAAAAAAAGGAATAATTGGCACAAATCAATCATGAATAGAAGGACATACAAAATATCTCAGACATCCCCAACCAAGTTCTGATTGTTAAATGTGCATTGCTAATACCTACAAATACCAGTTTACTGAGTGCCAGTCTTGATTGCTCATTCATTACTAACTATGCCTGCTCAGGGCTAAGGCGGATTCAAAAAGTGACCTAAAAAGCAACCAAAAAAGTATCTATTTCTTGCCTGCCTGCACAAACTTTGCAAGGACAAGCAGAGCTGGCCATGAATCTTGCACAGAAACTAACAGGAGTCCTCCTGCAACAAGGAGGTAAAAAAAGGGAGTGCAACTTGGGTGAGTATCAGAGAAAAAAACCCCACAAACCATACTTACGCAGTAATCGGAAATGAAAACTCAGAAAAACCTTGTAAGCACAGAGAGCCAAATTCTCTTGATGAAACATGCAAACATACTGGAAGAGAGGGAAGCCACTATGAATTTAATGTGAAGCAGAAGTATACATTTGGGGAAAGTGATGCTCTGTAATTTCTTTATCAAGGGTCTTGATTTTTCAAATGGAAGATGTCTAGATTCTGTGAAGCATGTTGGCCCCTAAACCAGAAAACTGAGCCTCTCCTTTCCTATTTGCTTTAGCTTTCCATGAATTTAAAAGAAACATGAGCCATGTCTGTAATACAAGGCACAATTAACTGAAGTTTAAAAGAAACAAAAAAAATCCCACAAAAATAAAGCAGAAACATTCAAAATATTTGTATTAGAACAAATCCAAGTATTCCCACAAATGCAAGAAAGTACATTTTATTAAAAAACAATAACCCGGAACTGGTCTCTGTGAGCACTTGCAGAAAGAATGTAGTGAAATTACTGGAACATGTGCACTTCAAGTTTTGCAGATGCAACTTTGGCACGTTATAGCTGATGGGGAAGGAATGATTAGGTAATACACTCTTTCCCATTTTCTTTTAGGCTGATAAACCAAAATTGTTAGGAATAACAAAGACATTCCCTCACACATACCTTTGCTCTTCTCCAGCTCTTATCACCATGAACACAGATTTAAAAAACAAGGAAAAAAAGACAAGGATACTATATAAACAGTGGCAAGTGGGAGATTTAGTAAAGTTGCCTCACCAGGGATAGGAAGACCAAAGTTCTCTACTACAATCTTGTGAAGAGTTAATAAAATCTGTAGACATCAGAGCTCTGCACAATGTGACTACACTATTCATTTACATTTATTGGTGACTACCTTGAAAAATTTCCATGGATAGGTAAATTAGAGGCATACTCATGTTTTCTGTCCCAACTGCAGTAATTCTTCCCAGAAGGAATTAGCTCTTTCAGCCAGCAAACCAAGCAGAACAGCACATGGACCTACTGTGAAGATTAAATTGCTTCAAGCAGGGATTCTACCACTATCCCTGTACAGCATCACATATATGATACATCATCACATAGACATTTCAGTCACTTGCTACAGAATTTTGGAAAAAAAAAAAAGGGGATTTTTTTGTTTGTTTGTTTTTTAAACTCACAAGGAGACAACAAGTACTTGTATGACTCTCTGAATTTCAGATGCATTTAAAGAGGCTCTGCACCTCTGACAAATCAAGTCCTGGAATCTCAAAAGTCAGACATTTGAAAATCCTAGCCTGAAACTTCTGAATCACTGATAACCAGAAGAAATGCTGCCAATTACCACTGGACAGTGTGTGAAACCAGGAACCACACAACCATGGAAGGTAGTCACATAATTTGAGTGTGGAGTAAGTGACGGATATTTGAACTGTTTGGCTTCCATCCAGATTGAACCTTTTCCACTTGAGTTTATGAGGGGTACTTGAAACACACTTGTCTCTAGCTAAAGCAGCAGTATGATGTAAGGGTGCATCCGAACATCCGTGTCAGTGTGTGAAGGTGTTTTCCTTCCTTACAAGATAAACTCAGGAGGAGCCCTAGCACCTTCTTTATATAGGCAGTAAGGGTAGAAGTTCACACTAAAAAAATAAATAAATATCACTTTCATCAGCAGTAATTAGTACTTGTCACTTGTAGGTCTCCAAGGTTCTTAAAAAGAAACTAGACTTATTATTCTCATTCTACAGAGAGGAAACTGAGACAAGAGCAAAGACAATTTGTCCATGCCTCTTCAAAGAGCACCAAAACACAGCAGATTCTCTACTGTGGAAACCATTTTGTAAGCAAAATACTGGTTTTAACAGACACAAATTAGACTATCTCTGCCTAAAGAAAAATAAATATGTGTTGATTGAAGAAGGCTCCTTTAGAAGGTGGGAAAATTCATGTTTCAGAACGAACTACCTTTGTTTTCATTTTCTAATTCACAGAGATGTCAATACTAATGTTACATCAAGTACTCACACAACCAGTTGACACACAGGACTGTATTTCAGGCTACGAAAAGAGGAAAGCAAATAGTTCATTTTACAAGAACAAAGCCACAAAAGCAGGAAAAAAGCTCTACTCATCACTTCAGTGGTCAGGCAGCTACAGCCAAAACCATCTGTGAGACTACACTTGATAAAGCTTCCACGCTCCAGTGACTGACAATAGAACTTCCATGAGGAAGTAGCTGCCTAAAACAGAATACATAGTCAGAAAGTATCTGCAAGACCAGGAAATCTCTTCTTGCTACTCAGAGCTGGTCTGAACCAAGGAGATGAGCCATGTTTTTATTTGGCCCATTCTGGAACAGAATGAAGAAAAATGTGAAGTTTTGTACCTCAAATTCTCAAGTCATGAAATTCAGGATCTTAATTTTCTGAGGTGCTTTTTAGCTGAATGCATTTTTTCCTGCAAAAGCAATTCTGAATCAGCACTCCACTTCCATTCTGCTACTTAGACTTCAGTGATTTCTGATGAAGTAAAAAGAAAAAATCCTTAGTGTTTTGCATTGAATTGCATGAAACAAAGATATGAAGCAACAGATAGCTGTTCACCATGGGAACTGTGCTAGTCTTATTTACAGTCACTCCATAGAGGGAAGGGGGAAAAAAAAACCCAAACTGCAGAACAATGGACAGAAGAAATGAAGAAAAGACACACACCATTCTGTAACACGAAGCAAGAAAAAGAAAGGTGGTTCTGGTTCCCACTTCTCAAAATAGGATCAACTGAAAATTAGCCTGAAACCTCTTTAAAAAGCCATTTCCATGTTGATCTGAATGAAGATCCCAGTGAGGCAAGATGTTGAGGCCACTGGTCTACTTGCTGCCCCTGCACACTACCTGAGGGTGATCACTGCAATACTCTTCACAAGAGAATCCTTCAGCTTCTTAATGCTGCCAAAACATTAATTGTTTGGAAAATATTTATGCATTTCTGTTAGGACAACTTTAAGCTGAAGATAGGTAGCAGCACAAGCTACAGACCAATCATTTATCCTCAATTCTGCAGTTACTCTTTCGAGTGGAGATAATCCAGCACCACCACTTGGCAACTGAAACATGGTCTTCCAACTTTATCTCTCCTTCATGTGCCTTTGTCCCGCTGTTCATCTATCACTCACAACATGTCAAATAACACAACTAATCTCTGTGCTTCCCAGAACAGTTTATCTGAAAGACACTCAACACAGTTTCTTAGGTATAAGGATCTCGGCACACCACCTAAAGCACATTGTTCAGCTTAACCAATTGAAGACACCAGTAAGCACTAAAATACAGTTTTCCCAGGTGTTTCATAGAAATAAAGAACCTTCACTGAAATGAAGATCATTGAATTTCCTATTTTGTCTCATGTTGCTATTTTGACACTTGGCATCATTGCAGGTAACTGCTACTAGTAAATTATTTGACCTTCATCAACCTAGCAAAAAAGTACACTTCATTGACTTGAAAGCCACCAGATATTTACAAGAACAAAGTGTTTTGCATTGTCAATATTTTGTTGCAAAATAAACCATCTATATGGTTTGAGTCTGTGCTAATTGTATTGTCTCCATGAGAAGTAAGTGCTTCCCAAAGGGGTATGGGAAGAGGAAGAACACAGCCAATTTTCAGAGCAAGATCCAGGCAAAATTTCTTGTTTCCCTTCTCTTCTAACACTGGGTCAAAGCATCAAAGACAATAAACAGGCGTGACACACTTCTGCACACTGCAATGTACTTTAATGGTTTAAGGTTCATGCCAGTAACAGCAACTAAAACAAACACAATCAAGACGACCTTTCCAAAAATGTCTTTGGTCAGTAACAAACCAGATAATTAATACTACCAGAGCCTTCACCATTCCCAAAATGAGAAGTATTTCAGACCAAGTTGTATAGTTTTCTATTAATTTATTTTGTACTTTTTTTACATCACTTTGCATGATACGCATTAAATGCTGCAGCCTCAAAAAGTAATTTCATCCTGTTTGTAAAGAAGAAAAAAATAATGAAGATCAAACTAATTTAATTTCTGTCCAATGGTTAGGAAATGTAAATACATCTTGTCCCAGAGGAGAATAAACATGATGCAAAGCCTAGATTTCTCAGTAGAGCTGTTTCCTGTAACACTAACAAAGACTTTAAGTCTCACTATACAAATGCAGGAACATCTGCAGCCTCAGAAAGGCAACTTCCTCCACATAAATCCAGAAGATATTGAGATTACAGATGTAAGTGAGACTCACTTAAGTCAGATGATCATTAAAGGAGGCATCAGGTAAAACATAAGCGAATGGGTCATAAGCCTATCGAATTCAAATGCATTAAAAAAGTTATTATGTCTGAATTGATTAGGCTGTCACCTTATCTGGTGTGATTCTGTAATGCTATTCACATCAACACTAAAAATACTGATTTTCTTCTACTTTTGAAGGAAGGAAAAACTCACATTTCTCTTTAGGCTGTATTAGGCTCTCAGCACAAAGATAACTGAAGGATATATTAGCTGGGTCCTTTCTCTTAGAGAACAGCAAAAGGAATCCTCTAAGCTACACTTGCTGATATCTGGATGGCTACAAGCAATCACCCATCGCAGAATCAGGCCAGAAAACTACTGCTTAGAAAGAGGAAAGATCTTATTTTAGAGTTTGGCTAAATATATGGCTTCAATACCAACATTTGCTACTCTGTCCCACATACACACAAACTAGCACACATCTGTGGGAGCATTCATTTCTCCCTTCCCTGTGTTTTTTGTTACCGTTAAGCCAAATGTGCAACACAAGAACCTCTGCCATGTGAGATCACAGGGGTACTTTTGCAGCATGAGAAGAAGCAGCAGCAGCATCAAAAACTCACTGACCAGAGTACTCACACTTACCAATGAATTTCTTTATATATTCTTTGTATATTTTAAATAATTGGACTTGGGTCACAGTCCAATTCTATGCAGTCATGATTATCAGTGGATCAGATAGTGACACCTCAAACTCTTTACAGATTATACAGGTGGCCAGTGTCTACAGCTGCAATTTTGAAAACTAGCACAAGAAAGGTAAAAATAATCCAGGAAATTATTACCAATGTGAAAAGAAGTTTTATGATTATTATTTAAATAAAGGAGCTGGTATGCTGAAGTACAACACGTCTCTTTTTAGACATTATCCCAAACATCAACCGGATCTCTAAATAATTTCTGAGAAAAAACATGTTCTAGTGGTAGATTCCTAATCCCCCTGGAGAAAGCCCAGATCATCTCCATTTAAGGTCAAGCAGGCAACAGCTGCACAGAACAAAATGCAGCAGACCAAAACCTCCAATACAGATTCCTTTTTAAAAGCTTTTCCTTTCTGATATCCATGGGTGTCTGGACCTGTTCACCCAGGAGTGAATGAAAACAGTACAATGATGTGCTCATATATCATGTCTGTACTTGGCTTGATCTGTCAGACTTGACATGTCCCATAAGCAGTACTTTGGCATCTGCTTCAGAACCCCACCGAAACCTCCATGAGTTACACGAGGGAATGATACTAACCTGAACTAGAGAAATATTCTCAGGAGAATGTTCCTAAAAAAGCTTGTTTTCAGATAAAAAACATCAATACAAGATCTATGACACTCACAGGGTCTGAACTTGAACATGTTATTGTTATTTGGCAAATACATTTTCCATCTTAAAATTCTTACCAGAGTTAGACACTTAGAGAAGACATGTATTATATTTCTGATGAAATCCTAGTATTTTTCAGTGCCTTAATTTGTGCATTTAAGTATCAGTCTTTAAAATGGAGATGAAGCTATGACTGTGTCAGCAGCTCACAAACTAAACCAAATTCTCTTCAGGTACCTCATTTCTAAAAAGCTCCAATTCATTAACAAAAAGAGCCAAGAATTTGGGGTAGTGTAACTAAGTAACACGACAATTTTACATTGATTTGGTAAAAGGGAGGAACAGCATTGCAGCTGTTGCCCTGCTGGGTGTTGCACTTCATAACAGAATATAGAGGGTGAATTTCAATAGGAGAAGTTTCATATTACATCGTACAAGAAGCAAACGATCCAATGCTAGCACTTTTCTTGGATGACAGCATGCAATAAAAACATGAAACTTCCCTCATAAAATAGCCAAATACACTTTGCTTGACTGTGAGAGATTTATAATGTTAATAATGCCATTTTAAGTAAATTATGAAACCATCACTCCTCACTGTGCAGATATTCAATTAACTTTCAACTGAAATATGTGACCCCAGACTTCCTGGGTTTGATATTAAAGGACAACTGAAAGCAAGCAGATTTATTATACTAAAACCAAGTTGCTAACTTCATCTATGATATAACCAATTTGCAGAAGAGCTAAACTGTATTTATAAAAATAAAAATTGAGCTCAAGTTGAAACAGGGTGGTACATCACCACCAACACCCTTCTGTCTCTGGTTTGAATGATGTACTACAGCAGGGCTTCCAGGGAACAAAAAAAACCAAACTAAACCAAAAAACCCTGCCTGGGGTCCTGCTTAAAGCCAAGCACTCGTCTATGCTAAACAGTTATTGTCAAAACCGAATCTGTAAGTGTTCAGAGTTAGGCTGAGCTTCTGTATTTCTGCCTGCAATTTCCAAATAAAGAAAAGGCACATGCAGTCAGTTGCATCCACACAAAAAGCCTGATGCTGGATGCTCACACACTTGACAGCTTAATCCTTTCACATCGAGTAAATCCTTCACTTCCCAGATGCACAGAACCTACTCTGTACATGCACTATGTTGTCACTTCTCAACCCAGGAAAGTATACAGGAGATAACCTGTAAAGAAGCATCAAACTGCTACTCTTATTAAACACAGAGTTCTCAAAAAATTCCCTTAAGTAATTTCCAGACACAAAAAGTGAGAGGGGAAGATAAAACGTGGAAGGGTGTTTTAAAGGGAAGATAAATACTTTGAAATATATAGTAGTGATAAATTTCACATATGAACTTATATATGCCAGATCTTATTTGAGAAAAAAAAAATCCTCTAACCCACATATTAAAGGTTGGAAGATATTTGAAATACAGAAAATTTATTTCAGTTTAAGCACGGTGAGAAGAAAGATGATACTGGAAAGCACTCTTCATACACTATAAACTGAATACTAGCTGTGTAACAGAATTATCAAAACCATATATATTGAAAGTGTAGTTTTAAAAATACCTTGTACAAAAGAAAATCGTTCCAAGTTAAACATCCACAAGAAATATGACAGCCCTCACTATTTAGGGTATTTTATGACAAAGAAACATTGCTGTAGCAAAAGTCACACCACCAAAACAGTTCTCTGAATAAGTTCCCACTTAAGTTCCTGTTTAAAAAAAGGCAGAGAGTCAGCAAGCAGCTCCCTTCACTACCCCACTGAAGCATGCCACTTGCCATATTCCCTCATCCTGTGCTTGAGCAGGTGGTCTCCCTGGCACTCAGTTCCTTTCACAAAAGGAAAGGTGCTGCTGGGAACAAGTTTAGAGGAGCCACTGCCCGTGTCAGAAGGCACATGGGACCAATCAACTTGTGAGCTGCTGAGTGACACTGTGAGTCCTGCCTCTGAAACTTTTGTTATTTTTTCCCCTCAACCTACTTCAATTGTTTCCACAACTTGGTCACAGACTCGGACAAGTTGCCAGAGATCTACAGGCACATCCCACAGCCCGGAGCAAGCTCCTCTGTGCTTCACCAAGTCACACCAGGGGTAAGGAACCTCTCTCCTCTGTAATGCTTTTAATTCTTGAAGGAAGGCACATTGTAGCTGTACTTTTCTACAAAAAACTCTTCTACTCAAATTAACAGCTCGTTTTAACAGTTTATCAAAAATATGGACAGGTAGGCATTACAGCTGTAAGTCAAAAATATACTGCTGTGTGGGGAGTCTTTTAGCAACAGGATTTCCTACATGTTCATGGGACACCGGCTGTCCTTGGGTAGATGATTTATACAGGTGGTATTTCACAAGGTGAGAAGGTTTCATCATGTTTCTCACACCTTTGTCATGCCTTTTAAATTTTTAAACTTGCCTTTTAATTTTTTTAGACCTTTTGCTTGTTTTTTCTTTTGTCTGCTTAGTTTTGGTTCTTCATCCAAATCTACACAGAGAATAATTCACTTAGTTTCATAGAGGCTTTTTTCCCCCCAAAGCTGCCTATTCACAGTTCAGCTAGGGTAAAGAAGCTCTTTCACCATTAACTCAGAAAAACATTCTTCTGATCTAACATATTGAGAGAGCAAACTTTTGGGTTTTTTTCTGTATGATGAAAAATTATCCTTCATTTAAAAATTTAAGTGATCTATAGCAGCACTAGAACTGAAATTATACCATGTTACTCTAAGTGCAGTTCAAGCTACAGAATCCATGTAGTTAATGTTGTTGCTATGATGTCCATTAAAAGTTTATTTTCTCCTGTTGCTCATTGTAACTAACACACTTGTCCTAGATTGCTTCTAATAACAGATAAATAATTTAGCTAGGATTTGTAACATCATGAACTGAATTTCAAATGCAGAAAATAACCCATTTATTTCTAAGGGAAACAAAAAAATGTTGGGCAATGAAATACAATCCCAGCTTTAAAATCACTGAAAGAAGTGTATCTCACACAGAAACATGTCACAGAGAGAACATTTAATATTTACATATACAAATATTTTAAAAAGAAATATGATTCATGAATATGTATGTCTCTAAGCTACTTATGCTCCTTACAATCATGTTCCCCCCTTTCATCAATTCACACCTTACTACTTATGTCTACATATGCATCTGGTTATAGAAGAGACAAACTTAATATAGACTGATTTTGTGAGGTGTGTTTTCCCTGTTAGTGAGTAGATACACCTAATTCCTTTTCCTATTAGTGACTGGTAGGCATCAGGCAAAGATACATCCAGGTGCTTGGTTTTGTGCTCAGCAGCTTTGTGCCAATTTTGAATATTCAAGTGATAGAAATGTCTGGACATGCTGTTACTCTTAAGGCAAACAATCTGTTACAGAGTTCCCTAGAAGCTGTTTGCAGTAGGCAGAAGCAAAAAAAAAAAAACTTCAGACCTCCCAGTGCCTACAAAGAGCAAGAAGATTCTGAGACAGACTGTTTTTCAAGGCTGAAGTTATACATAAAATGTATTTTCAAGTAAAGAGAAGAGTTAAGGTTTATTCTGCCACCCAGAGAATCTTTCTCTTCTACCACAAATACTGCAAATGCAGACCTTTAAAAATACAGACTTTATGCATACACACATGGATTGAACATACACAGAGACACTTAGCTGCTGTGGGCAGCTCTTTACTGGAAGCTGGAATGCATCCCATAGCTACAGCAGCTTAGCTGCCCCATCATCTCAATTTCATTCTGTCAGAGTTCAGTAATTTAATGTAGATAAGAGAGTGGCTCAGCTGTTAAATTAAATTTTAAAATTTCACACTTATAACATCCTAGGTCACAAACCCTGAGAAACAACAACCTACAGTCATGACAGAAGCATGTGCTACAGGGCAGGTGATAAGTGTTACAAATCAATGTGAAATTAGGCGTTTAATTTACATCAGGCAATTTTCTTTCCTTTTTTTGCTACTCATTTGTCAAGATGACGATGCTATTGTTATTTGCATTTAAGAGAGACTCAGATTTATGTATAAACCACATTTCTATTTATAAAAGCTGCATTTATTTCTCATTCTCTGAGGAAGTTAGGAATACAGTGCCTCCATTCTACAGCAGGAAACTCAACTGAAATCAGTTTGTAACTGGTAGCGTAAAGGTGAATTTCACTATTTTTTCAGACCATCAGCAAACCATCCCAAAATGTATGGGATACATCCACAGAACTACAACAACTTTTTATTTGCTTTAAGAACAATTTGATTTAGGAAAAGTACCCCAGCTGGAGAAATAAAAAATACCACAAGGAAGTAAAGTTTAGTTCCCTGAAACTAAAAGTCACTTTAGAACTAAAGATTGCTTTTGGTTTCTGGAGATTGAAGAAAGGCTTAACAGGACTTTAATAGGCATCAAGTAACTTCTCAGAAGTTGAATTTATTGATTATACCCTTCTCAGTTGATGCCATATCATTGTTCCCCGGGCTGCTAGAAGGTTAAAAACAAAATGTGGAACTTCCACTTCTACCTTTTATACATGCTATATGTGTTTCAGTTTTTACTTTAATCCAAACTGCACTTAGACCATTTCCTGTTAAAGGGACATTATGAACGACCAAAGCTAAAACTCAATGTTAAATAAATTCTTAGGTCCTCAGTGAATGCAGCAGAGGATGAAGTTCATTTCCCAGAAGAAGTTTACTAAGTAAAAGGCAAATCACACCAACAGACTGGAAATGGTATAAAGTTATTTTATGTCTTATTTTGATGAGGGGATTCCGAGAGTATGGAGAGCGAAGCACCTGCCCAAGACCCCACTGCGTGGGCCTGCAGTAGTTGCAGGGAATTCAACCAACTTAAAAACTAGCCCAAAGCACTGGCTATTCTAATGGACCAGCACACACAGAAGTCCCAGTTATCCACAAGATATGTGGATAAATTCCAAAATCCAAAATGACTGGTGTGTTTAGCCATTGATCAGTGTAATTCCTTGTCACCTACACCATTCACATTCTCATGAACTTGAAATAAAAGTAGAGAGTCTTACTGTTGTTCTTGCTTCTTGGAACACGTAAGTCACTCAGAAGGAACACTGTATAAACAATGACTTTTTAAAAGGGGGAGAAAAAAAAGAATCTCAAGTGTGAGACTTCCCCTATGCTCTCTGAAACACACATGACACTTCAGTAAAAAACAGACAAAAGGTAAAGAGAAGGACAGAATGAGTTTGCTTTTCCTGTTACTAGCACTTCTCAAAACTATGAGCTGAATTGTTGCTTCTTTCTCCATCCCAAGGAAATGTTTTCTCCATATGATTGAAAAATGACATTATATGGCACAAGACAATGTCTAAATCTTCAATCAACGTAACTTTACAGTACTTTTTCCATCACTATGTTTATGGTTAATAATAAGACATTTCAATGGATAGAAGTGAATTAGGGGTGTTTTGGGACATCTCATTGTAAAAAACTATGCAGTACTTATGCAACATAACTTTTTAACAGTGTCCCTGAGGGCTTCACTTGGTCACGTGGAATTGCAAGAATTCAAGTAAGTCAAACCTCTTCTATTCCACTGATATCACTGCTGCATTTAGTGAACATATGACAGGAAATAGGCTCTGGCATTTCCAAGGGAGCCAAATTTATCCTGTGTGACTTCAAAGGAGTCAATATAGTTGCACCAGGAATGAGCGTGGCCCACAGTTTTCCCTCTGGTCACATACCCCCTCTCATTGTGAAGGGCACCCAGGAACAAAGATATAAATAACCTAATACAAATCAGGGAAACAGTCACATGTCAGTGAAGTGGGAAGCAATAGTTGTGATCAGTGACTCATTCTAAAGTATGGAGTATAGGGGATTCTCTACATAGCAACATACAGGGTCAGCCACCAGTCCTCTTCCTGCAGATTCACTCTGTGCCTAAGACAAGCCTTGCACATCCATTAACAGCCCTGATAAACACAACTGCACAGCAATGCAGCAAATTGTTCCTCTTATGTGATGCTCAGCCTTGTCCCATGAGTAACACTTAGTGACTTTGAAAAAATATCAATTATAATTCACCCTTTTGCTGCACTTTTGTTTCAAGAAGTGGTGTGTGCATATACAACTCTTCCTTATACTGGCCTAAAACACAGGGGATTGAACAGCAGTGAGCAGCTACTATTTGTGACAATGATCAGTCTTTCTTTCTGTGTAATTATTTTTCCAAGCTGTCCATTTTGACCTTGACAGCCACCCATATGCAGCTGTGTTACTGAATCTGTTTCTCTTTCTGCACACTTTAGGTGGGTGACAGCACCATGGAGGATTAACAAGCAAGGTATGTGTTTATTAGTTGAACTTGAGCACTTGTAAAGGCAAACATGTTGAAATACAGACACAGAATTGGCTTCCTTTGCTTACAAGAAAACTTATCCCACAGATAGGCGCAGCAGGTTAAACAACACATAGATGTTTCAAAAACTTCCAAAACCATATAAACTATTAAATCAAGAAACTCAAATTAATCTCTTTTGTCCCCTCCTCATCCGTTTCCTACAACATTTTCTAGCTGTAGTAGGTATAGAGATTTTAATTTACGCTACCTTCAATTATTTAAGACCCTTTTGTAGCAGCTGTCTGGTCACGTATGTCCAAATATCTATTTTCACCTTGCATCTGTGATGCCCAAGCTGCTCTCTTGATGCCCAAGATGCTTTTTAGGGAAGCATTTCAGACCCCCGGGGCCTTGCCCCTTGAGTCATGCAAGTGAAACAATTGCAGTGACACAGCAGTGCAGGTGCCAGCACGAGTGCAGCTACACCTAACGCAGTGCACATGAAATGGAATGTACATTTATTGTGCATGTACACAGGTACACATCAATGCTGTTCCAATCCTTCTGTGGAACCCAAGGGAAAAATCCATCCAGGAAAAATAAATATTGCTGCAGCAGGTCACACAACAGCTCAAAGACCAAGAGCTGCACACACCCGGCATTGAAAAAATAGCATAAGATGTCATGATGAAGTCACTTGCAGGAAATGCTGTTCTCTGGGCAGTGTCTGTCACACAAGCTGGTTACACAAACTCTCCTCTATCCATGTAAATCCATTCGTGGTTCATCTACCAGGACTTGTCTGCAAGAAGATAAACAGTCTAATGCACTCCAGCTTGTACTGGGCTGGGAGAATGAATGTGCAGTCAGCCAAGAGACTTGAGAGTTCCTGTGCATGTCTTGCTTTTACTGCACTTGGGACAGATTGTGGCCAGCAAAGAGCTAAGCAGGATATACTTGGCAAGAATTGTAACTGCTTAAATAGATGAAAACAGGTACAGCAAAAAGTCAAACAAAGATGAAAAATTCTAGTCACTGCAAGAGCATGTTCCCGGTGTATGTGTTGTTTGCAATAAAGTTAGGATAAACTACAGCTCAAAAGATCATAACAAAATCTGAAGTTCAGTTTTAGAAGGAGATGTCATCACATGGAATCCTCTAAAGGTATTAAAATAATCATGTGCACTCTGATTGCATTTCAAAGTCTCTCCTAAATACCAACACTGCCACTGAAACACATGTATTCTGTTCATACAGTACCATTTCAGTCTACTGCCCAATATGGAGGGATTAAAAAAGGAAGAGCCTGAAAGACACTTTTGTTTCCTTCTCAGGTTTTTAGATTTTAGCCACATATAAAGACAAATTCATAGGCAACAAAGTATCTCTGATGCAGCCAGGATCATCATGTAATTTGGGCAGCAGACATCTAAGCAATTATTCTCCTTTATATGGCATATATAATTTCACTTATTGTGAAGCAAAAAAAAATAAAGCAGTGACAAGGAGAGGCCTTCTGTGAAAAATACAAACACAATATAAATTCATAAAACATTTAAGGGTAAGTGGAACTTTAGGAACAAAGTTTGACAGACGCATATATCATCATTATTTTAAAAACCAAGTTTTCAAATTTCACAGCACCTACATTCAAAATACAACTCACCATGAGCTAAACAAGCATATATCAAAGCTACCTTCTTGCCATGGAAGGTTTGTAGAGGAGGGTTTTACACTGCAACTACTTACTTGTAGTTTTAAAACAACTGATACCTGGTCCTTCCATCTGCCATTAAAGAGGAGGAAAAAACAATTTAAATGTAAGACTCGCTTAAGAGAAAAAGTTGTGTAAAATCTTTGTTTTGTTCCTTACAGCAGTCCTCTGCCTTTGCATCCATGTTTGTAACACATTGTCCCACATGCATAAAAAAATACTTGGCCCTTACTCTGTCTTATTGAGAGCTATTCTACTAAAATTCCCTATAGCAGTGATGCATTAGCTTTTAATTGTCCACCATACAGAACTTTTACTTGGAATGGAAATACTTCAACAAGATTTCTTTTCCTCCCTTCCAGAAAAAGGTACTGGGAAATCAGATTATCTGCCCTGTCAGTACTAGCCAGCAGGACTATCCATATCTCCTGGCTGAAAGGTCTGTGACCCTACTCTTATCATCAAGCTTTCACATGCGCTTGAACAAATAAAGCAGAGGGGTGTGTGTGGGAAGGCAATCAGCCATAGCCCTTTCACAGACTGTGTGAGATAGAGAGCTTAGAATCTAAAGCAATAATCTGGGCAAAACCCAGACACCCACAATTTCCATAGTACAGTTACTCAACACTGCTAAAAAGCAGGTGCTCAGTAACCTTCAGGAGAAGCACAATGCAGCAAAAATCTAAACTTAAACCCCCAAATTTTTAAAATCCTGTTTTGACCTAACACCACCTAAAATCTCTTTATTTCCGACTTTTTAGAGCTTTAAAACAATCTCCATTTGCACTCATAAAGACACTTCTGCACTTCTAATTCTCTGCTTTCCTGCTTTCCAGCTCCACAAAGGCTATCTAAAACAGAAAGAGAAGATATTAGGCACTTTGCACTGTTCCTGACAGCTGCTCTTCTTTCCTGCACTCCTAAAACCTCTGATTTGTGCCCTCTGCTTTCTTGTTGCCATGGAGAAGGTCCAACACATGACCCGCTCTGCTCTGAGGAGAGCCTCAACTATTGAGGTCAACCCACAAGCACGCCAAAGGCTCCAAGAGCTCTTTGTGAATTTCTGCCTGATTTTAATTTGCCTCTTGCTGATCTGTATCATTGTGATGCTTCTCTGAAGTTCCAGCACTTCTCTGCACTGTCCTCTAGGAAAGTCACCCCAGGGGGAAGAGAGACCTACACCTGCAACTCCCAGTGCAAGGATCCTCATGTGACAGGGGCTAGCACTTGGACTAGAGGGTGTGCCAACCAGTGCCCTGTTATCTTACTGCCCACTACATGTATTAAAAACACGTTTTCTGTGCAGAACAATGTTTAGAGCCTGTAGTTACAAAGCTGTGCATGACTCAATTTGTCAGTCTCAATCAAGAGATGTCTTTACAACATGGGGTAAAGTATCAGTAAACCAGATTATCTGCTCCCATCAGTAACAGCCAGTAGCTGGTAAATTAAATGTTTTAGTTAGATAAACACCACCATCACTTTTTGGGGGCCTAAGTGTTTTTAGGTTTTTCTGAAAATCTTTAAGCCCTTGGAAGGGTTCCAAATTTGGACCATGCCTCAAAGAAGAGTTTACAGGTACACAGCCCTCAACACATCTTGGGAAAATTTCTGCTCTGTTTAGTTCAAGGTGCTGCATCTCTGTATTATCAACTGAAGGAATTCAAATTGCTTTAATGTTTTTCAAAGGAATATGAGAATAAACAAAAAATCTCTTCTAATCCAGAAAGAAAAACTATTTCATATGTTTTTCTCTCTATTTAGGAGATCTTATATATGTGACATCTGGAAATATTTTTCATGATGTTTTGCAGGAAAAAATTGACACTACCATAACTGATATCAAAAATTTTGTTTTCTGTAGTCATTTAACCAACATGACAACTGGCACGACTTGGATTCTCAGAATTCTTAATATTTGCCTTTAGACATCTTAATTAAGGCCTGTTCTAATTTGTGTAATTAGTTTCCTTAGTTTAAAACTACAAAAAACTTGGAACTTGCCAATGTCACATGAGCTAGCTTATATCTGATGTGGCCAAGAGAAAAGACTAGGTCACCATTACTGCTGGGACTGAAGTGCATCCGTAGAAATACAAGTAACATCCCCACCTTCAGCGGCAAATTCCTGGTAGAGAACATGCAAGTATTTTCCTAAAATAAATGACGGATAAAAAAAAAATTATAAAGAATTATGCACAGGAGGAGAAAGCACTGCAGGAATATCTTTCCAACATGTAAACTGTAGGCTATACCCATAAAAGATTACACTTTTACTCCAGCAATGTTAAGTAACAAGACCAAGCAGAAGACTTCAACCCTATTACATGATGTTGGTATTAAGTAAAATTCCTAGAAATTTGATACACTTTTCAAATTTAAAGAAAGTTCAAGAATCAACAGACCAAGGTCAGACATGGGTCAGACACCCATTTTTCAAAGAGATATCCTTCTATTCCATTCTATGTAAATATTGTTACTGATGAATACAGAAAATAAAACCAAGCATATCTTGTATTCTGCTTTTAAGACTTAGTATTTAATGAATAGAAGTTGGCAATGAACAGCTGAGCAAGAAGGGAAGAAATCTTTGAAAAAATTCTGTATTCAATGGAATGCAAGCAAAACTAGAGGTGATGAATTTCCTATCTGGTTAGTAGGTATGTTGAGACCAGACTCTGAAATAAGGTTAACCACTAGTGGAAATTAGGATAGGTACTGTATGAGGATTAGGGCAAGCACTGGTGAGACTGGCAACACACCCCCACACTTGCAAGTTAGTATATGAGCATTACTGATTTGAATTGTCAGTGTAAATCGTAATCTCCATTTCATGCATTCTGACCACTCTCACAAACGCATGAGATTTTAGAAAGAGTCTATCCCCTTTTAATCCTTCTTCCTTTTCTTTCCAAATCTGTATTTTTGAGATGGATAGAGTTTCTAGCTTCAGTTTGCTTTGGATGTGTTTCGAGAGACTTCATCTGGAAATAGACCATAGTTTTACAGTACTGAACACCTGCTGAAGAAAAAAGTGTTTTGAGTAAAGCATCAGCACTTATGTTCTGAGGATATGTATGGATTATAGCTTTCACAAGCCAATAATATAAAGGAGTCAGAGTAAAGCATTGCTAAAAAATGTAGCACAATAAAAACAAATCCTCCAACTTCCTCTTATGCACCTGAAAACCCATGACTTATTTTAAAGCAATAACAAAATAAGAACAAAACCAAATTATCAATAAACTGGAAGCCCCACTGCTGTTTTACAGCAATGCAGATATATTGCCTATACTGTATGGTTATTTGTGTCTCAGGCTTCTGTTGATCAGAAAATCTGCTACTATCCTCTCCACCACCAACTGTCAACTGAACCCAGAGATTAAAAAAAACCTCCTTTTGTACATAGTACAATCTTCTTAGTAGACCTATATGAGCTCTAAAAATAACATCTACTGTATTTTTATTTAATAGAAGGACTGCTTAAAAAATATTAATGCATAAAATATATCCAGTTCTGTTTAGAAAGAAGTATACATTCTATTACTTACTTATTAAAGTTATGTGAAAAAAAATCACACAGCTTTCTAATTCTCTATATCTTTATTTATTCTGTTTTGGTTTTCAAGAGTAGTCTTCACTGTTTTGCGACGTCCAGGTCACTTAAACACACCTGATTCCCACTCAGGAGCTAGTGTTTCTAAGTTTGTAAGCATTCCTAATGAATTTTGTGCAAGTGTAATCAAAAAGTTCACCACTTTTATGCGCCATAATAAAAACTGCAAACATGTACAGCGTGTAGCTTGGATTAAGTTTTCAGTTCTCTGCTCCACTCCACCCAAGCCTAAATCTTTCTCCAAAGGTCATCTTACACACTAATAGTGAATAAAGACAGATAAACAGGCAACAATCTGGTATTACCCTTCCTCCAAAAAAACCAGTGACCAACTTCCATGGCAGTTTTATACAGGGAAGGAGCTGAATCAGGAACCAAAATACGCTGGTTTTAAAGATGTGTTTCCTTGCCAGCTCCTCAGTAAAAATTGATATAAGTGATTCAATAATTGAATAATTGATACTATTCTCTATGTGAAAACATGACCCATTTAAAAACTGAAACTTTGCTCTGACCAAAACTAGTCAGTAAGGTATTTTAGAAGGCAGCAGATACTCACGTTTTTTTATTAATAACTCTTCTACATCAATTTAGCAACAACTTCCCTTCCTAGCAGAACCAAACCACTCAGTGGAAAGACAAGTAAAACAGCCTTGAACAAAATTATTCACATACTATGCACAAAATGTTTGTCAACCCCCCACAGCACAAAGAATTTTTAGCTAAGTTTTGATACAGCTACACCAATGGCCAATGGTACAACTAGGCCAGTGGTATACTGGGACACATCAGGAAGAGCATTCCCAGCAGGTCAAGGAAGATGATCCTGCTCCTCTACTCAGCCCTAGTGAGGCTGTATCTGGAGTGCTGTGTCCAGTTCTGAGCTCCTCAGTACAAGAGGGACATGGAGCTCCTGGAACACCCAGCAGAGAATGACAAGGATCATTAAGGTACTGGAGAATTTCTCTTAAGAGGAAAGGCTGAGGGAGCTGGGCCTGTTCAGCTGTTCCTTCTCCTTGAGGAGAGATGACTGAGAGTGGACATCAACAATGCCCATCAGTATCTGAAGGAGGGTGCCAAGAGGATGGAGCCAGGCTCTGCACAGTGGTGTCAAGCAGCAGGACAAGAGGCAATGGGCAGAAACTGATGCACAGAAAGTTCCACCTGAATGTGAGGAAGAACTTCTTTACTGTGCAGGTCACTGTGCACTAGAACAGGCTGCCCAGAGAGTTTGTGGAGATGAAGATGTTCAGACACCACCTGGATGCAATCCCATGCCATGTACTCTAGGATGACCCTGGGTGAGCAGGGAGACTTTAGTCCCCTCCAACCTTATCCATTCTGGGATACATACAGAACAATAATAATAAAAATGTACATACTTTTTAAAGTATGCTGAAACATACTTTATATCTTCTCTGCCAAAATTAGAGCGAAGTAATTGAACACATTAATTTAGTGTTCTTGTTTATATTTGGAAGCATACTAATATACTATAGGTTACAGACCAAATACCTGTATTTGTATGGCTATTAATGAATAGTGCCTGGCAGAACACAATTGGAAAATTATTTGTGAAATCCTGCAAGATCCAGAGATATCTTATTTAAAAATAAATGTACTCCTTTTAGCTTTGATCTCCATGATAAAAAGGGGAAAAATAAAGAAAAAACCAGACAAAAAACCAAAACATATTTATAAGTATTCCTTTAAAAACTGATGCTCACCTCGGTATGAACCCAGGTAATTTAAATTATTTAACACAGGCCCTGTATTTACTGTAATATCTGACTTACTGCTTTATAAGCCTTTTTTTTTAAGGCAAAATAATGCCAGATGTTACATCTTTGTATAAAACGTAAAACTATAAAACACTGCCCTCTTGTGATCTTCCCTAAAAATGTAGCTGATTTTGAAAAGGAAGTTTTGGCAACTGTTTGCAGTGTTAGGGTTGAATGGGTTTATCCTTTCACTTATGTATTTATATATTTCTATAAATAAAACCCAATTGTTAAGTTATTCATGCTATCTTAAAATAGGTAATTGCATATGTGCCATTAAAAGCACTAAGGACACATCCTCTGCGTGCTCAATCCAGATTCTTCGTAGGCATTTGCAAAACTGCAGTGGACCTTACACAGTACATTGCTGGCTAAACACGACTACACTGCATGATGCCAAACCCTAGAAGGGTAGGAAATACTTCTATTAACAGACAGACATTTTGCCCAGACAAGAAAGGTAGGGGAGGTTAGTGGAGGGGTGTTGTACCTATAGAGGTATTTTAAAAGGAAATAATTTTCAACAGTCTTTTACTTAAACAGAAAAAGTCTTCAGAACAGTCGTTCTTTTGAAAATTCAATGGTCCTGAAAAGTACCATACACATTTAAAAAGTTGACAAAGTGACAAACTCTATAAAAAAATTCAAGTCCTTCCTCCAATTATTAGTACTTCAGAAATTCTACAAGACTGGAATGAAAGCTATCATTAACCTTAATTTCATTTCTTTTTTTTTAAAGGTATTTGAGAAAAAAGGCTTGTAGAAGCATCCAAAATCCTTTTCCAGAAAAAAAATCAAACAACTAGCTACTGTAAGCACACTTTTTTTTTTTTCTTACGTGGCAGAAACTATAAAAATCCGGTAAAAAGCTGTGGACACAATGAAATTCATGTGAACCTACATGGCTTCGTATCAAAGCAGCAATCCCAATCTACAACCAAAAGTCTGCTGCAAGCACAAGAGGGCAGACTAATGCACACGATGGATCTTGCCAACAACAGAGGTCTCAACCTGCTACTCAACTTTCTGCTCATTGTCTTGGTTCTAGTGCTCGCATTTATCCTTGTGAAGCTGATGTGAACCTCTGCGAGGCTCTGCTTCCTTCTCAGATTTTGCCTTGAGGATTTTGCAGTGATAATGTAGACACTTTAGACTACCTGAATACAAGTATGCAAAGACTGCAGAGGCTGAAATATCTGACAGTTAAGAGAATGTGTTCACACACCAGATTTATCAGAAAGCAATCCTAAGAGCTGTGCACAAGTGTCTACCTGCCACTGAGTGAAGAAAGCATATAGAGCTTTGCTGAGTACCTGAAGAAATCAAAGAATGCATCAGCAGCTACTGTACTTTCTCATTGCTACAGCTGATTGTTATTTGAAGATCTACAAACTATTTGCAGCATTTAAGGAACATAATTTCTGCAAAAAGTGGACAGCAGAAACCAGATTTTAAAAATGAGATTTCTGTAGAACATATCCTTAATGGGAAATGACAGCAAGAAGGCAAACCAAAATGCCAGCATTGAGTTGACAGCCCACATCAAATTACCTGTGGAGAGAAAAGCACAGATGCTGTAAACGGAAAAAAAGATATATCCCTTCAAAGCAGCTTGTAGTAGCAGAGAAGGGGATAAGTGAAGCTTAAATATGAAAATGTAATTATTATGAGACCTTTTTTGACCACCTGTGGTTCACTGCAACACCTCAAAAGCCAGAAGCTTTCTGTTATCCAGCATATCAAAAGAAGCAGCTGTCAAAACAACCGTAAAACAAAGGGTCATTACCCAAGGTTATCATAACTCTGCCCATACACCAGCAGTAGGTGCATCTGCACAGTGCCAAGATGCATTACAGCCTCAGTAAAAGGATTTACCACTTATGCACAGGTCAAGTGAGCAGCGTGGGGGCCCTTCAGCCATATTTGACAGACCACTTGTTACTTGCCAGTGCAATCATCAGTCCATAGCCTGTCCTCGCCTCTAGGCACGCAGCAAAAACTTCTTACAGGACCTTCTTTTGTGGCTCTTTACAGGAGGATGTAGTTTCCCCACAGGGTCCTGGGAAGGAGAGTGACCAACAAGAGCATACTCCTGTTGGAATGATTTACCAGGAGGTAGCTCTAAATACATGAGAAGTGCTGGGAAAGGAGGGGACCAGATGCAGATTTTCATACATTACATTGGAGCCAAACAACTTCCTCTTCGCATCTCACTTTCTCAAGTGAAACATGGGAACAGTGTGCATCAACAAATACATACTGTACAGTAAGTTTATTGCCATATGCATATTAACACACGTGCAAAAGAAGCAGATGTTGTTTCATGGGTGGGGGAAGCCCCAGCTCCAGCTTCCTATTGCCAACAGCACATCCCTGATTCAGCACACACACTGCTGAGTGCTGACTGTATTATAGAGCTGATCTGTTCACGTTCACACTCAGAATTTCCATATGATCACTGCTGTTGTGGGGTCGTTCAGTTATCTGCAGAACTAAACTGGATCTATGAATAGACTTTTCACAGGAAAAGGCAGTATGCCCAGCAAACCCAAAAGCTTAAGGAAGTCCTACCATTAATAGGTATCCACATTCCACACCATGCTACCTGCTCCAAAGCTTACAGAGAATTAGCGTGCTGGTTTGGTCTGGAATAAAGTTAGTTTTCTTCATAGTATAGTAATCAGCACAGATAGTTAAAGTGAAAACTTTTATCTCACCTGCTCTGAAATAATGCACATTTGAAATAGCTTTTGCAAACTACATATCCGTATTTTTTTAATGCTGATAGTAGTTACAGCAGTATGAAATCCAATCTGTTGACATTTAAAGCAGAAAACTTTGCACAGCTACATGATCATAAGCACTTCATCATTTATTTTGATAATCTTGAAATATTCTACTTAAAAAAAAAAATTTGTAGATTTATACACGGGAGATATATGTGGTAGTGGTTACCTAGTTGTGTATTACTTAGGAGAATTCCTGCTGATGCTTGACATAGATGGCTCAAAGCACACTAAAACCACAGAAACAAACAGGAAATCCACTCTAGTCCAAAGCAGAATAAGAACAGTTTTCCCAACAAAATGGTAATTCACTGACATACTGCATGGGACTACAAAACCACACTGTCTATATGACCTTCTGTATATTCAGAGGTTTCTTAGGAAAACCATGGTGACAACATTTGTCCCTGACAAAACAATACAATCACATACTCCTTTTTAATAAATTGAGGAAGATGCGCCTACTGCCACCAACTATCATGTATTTCTAGATCAAAAATTACATACCAATGAAACTTTGCCATTGAATGGAGAATGAAGAAACAATCCCAGACACAATCCCAGTAGCCTCCTCTCAGCCAGCAATGAACATGACAGAATCCCCAGCAAATGCTGAAATACACTGCTGAAACCAAAACATGCGTTTTCCTGAGATGACAAAGCTGGCAAAGGTATCAGCTAACCAGTGCCAAGGCTCTTTTTTGCAATCAAGCACAGTCCAAGTTTGGTTTCTCTTCATCTGCTAGCAGTTACTCCAGACTGAACCTACAAGCACATCATAATGAATGGAATCCCATTTGTTGGGCTACCAACTTCACACCAAAAGGAAGAGACCATAAAAGTTTAATTATGGCTCACAGCAAAGGAGTTCACTCTGCTAGCTAATGTTAAAAAGTTTTATATTCCTGAAAAGTATGGTTCATACTAATAATTCTTAGTTTTCTGAACTGACAGGATTGTAAAAAATCCTAGCTTTGAGTTGATGTTTAAGAATAAAGTTTTATGTGGCAACAATGTTATTTGACAAATGTTATTACTTCTTTTTTCAATTAAAGTTTTACAGCTTTGTTTACCAATGTTTAGATATGCATGCAGTTTACCATCTTCCTTTTCTGTTTTGCAATGAAAATTGTTATAATAACTACAAATTTCTCACTGCATTAAAACTTAATTTCCAGCAACTTTTATATATGTGGTATGATTACTCCAGTGTTTTCCTCACTAAAAAACCCCACTAAATGTGGTACATTAAAGGGAAAAGATGCACTTAAGCAACTTCCACCTATTACCTCTGCAATATTCTGACAATTTAGCACACCATGAAGAAATCATACAGATGCTCTGTACACTAGAAAAAAAGACTCATCCTGTGATACTTAAAACACTATACAAATTTAATACTTCCTTATTATATGATCTCCAACAATTTCAAAGGCATACTTTTATTTTAAACCTAATATTTGGACTAGCACACAGCATGTACCTAAGTGCATTCAGGTAATAGGATATATAATAGGATCAGACTTTAAGAAATGCCATTGCTTGAAAACACAGAGCCTTTTAATTTAGATTTTTATGGCCTTCTAGTTCAGTAAATGCTGTTGTGCATGATAAGCATTTTTTTCTCTTAATACTGTCCCTATCACATATATCCTTACTCAAAGATCAGCTGTACAGTGAAAACAGTTAAACAATTAAGTGTATGGTGAAATATAAATCCTTCATGGAAACTTGTTTTCACTGAAGCACTGTTTCTTTGTTTCAGTGCATAAACTGAATTTCATAAATTGAAGAACAGTTAAAATCTCTTCCTAGGAAAATGCATAGCAGGATGTTTATCTTCAAAAAGCATACATTAAGTAACACACATTAGCTAAGGAAATGAATTTTCAAATGCAACTGCATGATGTTACACAATAAGCAAAGACCAGATTTTCCTTGGAGATTTATTTCTGAAATTACAAACATCACATCCACAGCTGAAGGATGCACCTTCTCTACGAGACAGTGTTGTCCCACAGCCCATCTTCTGCAGTTGCAAACGTGACCATGTCCTGAAGGACAATCACAATGTAGCTAGCTGTAGGTCTTCTACCCAACACTATGAGCTTTCCTTGCACAGGAAGGTAGTGCACAGGAGGTTTTATTTTACAACCCATGGTTTACAATTCGAATGGAAAAGCCACATAATAGGCTTTATAATTTGGGGAGCAAAGTATAAGAAAAACCACTGAGTTCAGTCAACTTCAGACAATAAGAAAGCAGAGAGTCTTAAGCTTGAAAGTAATTAACCTTGGAACAGCTTTTAAAACAGGGGTGTTATGTTACACTTTCCGTTAGCCTTTCGAGTAAACAAATAAAAAGCTTGTCTGATTTTACAAAAATTAACTCTGAATTAGTTTTCTATGGTCAACTGTCTATATTAGTCTGTGAGGACATAAAAACTTATTTGTAGGGTGTATTATTAAGTCCAATAGCTGTTCCTGAACCATCAGACCTCAAAACCAACTCAGAAAGTTGTTGCTGTCTGTTCTTACTTCATTAGTGATAGGCTGGTAGAAGGCGACACTATATAGAGTGCAGCTATCTTAAAGATACATAAAGCTACTTCAGATTAACAGTTGAAAGCAAAGGCTGTTGCATTCTCTGTTCAAAGCAAAAGTAGTTTTAAAGCAAAATAATGATAAACTAGTTTTTTTCAGTCCTAGAAAAACCACTACATTTCTATCAGCATATATATGTGTTAAAAGAAAAACAGCAAAAGTGATCGTCACTAAAAGGAAAAGAAAAATAAAAGTATTTCTATGGAGCTGTGGCTTTTGCCCCTTTTATAAATCATTATCTTCCTCTTATGTCTTCTACTCTATCCCTTACTCCATTTATGATTGTTTGGTTGATTTCTTGGTTTCTCAGAAATAATAAAATACCAGTTCCCAGGTACACGTGCTCTCTGAAAAAAGGCCACAGCAGAATGATGCTGAGCTTTCTTTAAAAAACAGGTGTAAAGAGGAAGAACCATTCTCGTTTCTTCGTTGTTTCTGGCATCTATCCTCCTTACAGCTGCAACCTCTGTCAGAAAGGGAGGGACAGCAGGGGATGCCTCTTAAGAGCCCAAAGGCTCACTGCTCTTGTGCATGCTTTAACCTTCTCTAGGTCCTATTTCACAACCACATATCACTTGAGAACCTAAAACAGATCCCATTTCAAGGCCCAGCAATATGACTCCAGATCATGCCAATGGAAGTGCTTGCTAAGGCCATCAGGAATTTCCTCCAAAGAGATGTAAAAGTTACAGGTGAAACAAACAAACAAAAAAGCCAGTTTTAGCCAAAATGTCAAATCTCAAAAACCCAGAAAGGTGCAGCACTGTTTTTGAATCAAAGATAAGTAATGCTTGTATTCCCCCTGCTGGCTCTGTCCTCCAAACACAGCTCGGCAGCAAAGCCTGCATGGATGAAAGTTTTTGAGTAACTGTAATAACACATACAGGGCTTCATTTGTTTCAAACATTTAACTTTGCCTTCATACTGTATTTAAACATGACCAGAGTGAGAAAGCACTTCTGAAACATGAAGGACAAAAGCTGGGAGTTGTTTCGGTCTAAAGAAACATAAATTTCTAAAACACTCATCCTAAACAAAGTAAAGGCACACAGAGGATGATGAAGAGACACATACCTAAATGAAGGAAATCAGTAAATAAAGCTTACTGTGCTCCTGTGAGACCCCATGTGGAGTCAGTTCTGGTGCCCCCAACATAAAGAAGAATGTGAAACTGTCGAAGCAAGTTCAAAGGAGACGACAAAGTTGGTAAGAGGACTGGAGCACCTCCCCTATGAAAACAGGCTGAGTAAGTTGGGGCTGTTCAACCTGGAGAAGGTTGCATGGAGACCTCATAACAATCTTCCAGTATCTGAAGGGATCCTACTGTAATTCCTTCACAGGAACTGCAGTAATAGGACAAGTAGTAATGGCTACAAAATGAAAAACGGGAAATTTAAGGCTGAACATTAGGAAATAACTCTTTACTGTGAGTGTAGGAAGACAGAGAAACAGGTTACTCAGGGAAGTTGTGGATGCCCCAACCCTGGCAGTGTTCAAGGCCATGTCAGGTAAGTCCTTGAGCCACCTGGTCTAGTGGGAGGTGTTCCTGCCCACGGCAGAGGGGCTTGGGACTAGATGATCTTTAAGGTCCCTTCCAACCCTTAACATTCCGTCATTCTGTATAGTTAAATCCAAGAAGAGAATCACCAGGCACAGCAATCTGATCACAAATCTCACAGACAGCACCGCTGGTGGCTGCAGCCAGCTACACATCTCAGGTGTTTGGGAAGACTTGAATGAATGGACAGACCAAGCTCCCTCATGGTGCCCTGCTGTCACTTCCCAAACCCTGCGTGTGCTCCTCAATGCCACCAGCAGCTGCTGGCAGTGCCCCAGACCCAGCCTCAGCACTGAGCCAGTCTCTGTCACTTTGGCTCTGACAGGACCCCGTCAGCCTCTGCTCCCTATCTGGGGAATTTATCAACATCCAAATCTTCAAAATGCTTAGAGAAAGATGAGGGTTTCTGCACCGATAAAGAGTGGCTACCTGTAACAATGTCAAGTTTTTAGACAAACCCTTAGAGATTACTATTAGTTTGGCCATATTAATTGGTATTAATTGGCTTCAGTTTTCTTAAGTTAAAAAAACAAAAAAAACCCCAACAACAAAAAACAACCCCTAAAAAATTCAACACAATGAAAACTCAAAACACTACCAAAACCCAAAACCAGATCACCATTAAGAGCAAAACTGGATCTTAAGAATCTCTAAACTTGTCACTCTTTCCTTCAATATACAACACAACAAAATTTGAGCACAACTTTTTATAAATTACTTCATGTACTTCAGAAGAAAACAGAAAATCTGAACATACAGCTAGATTATCTCTAGTCTAACCCTAAAATGCCTTTCAGACAAATTTACATATCTGTAATGTTAATGAGATTAACATTACAAAATCACCTGGGATTTTTTTGTCAAGCCAGGCCAAACTTGCTACACAGGTAAACATGAACAAGTAGATTTTAAATACTGCCTTCCTTGGCAAACTGTACTTCCCTATCAGAGGAGGAGCTGGAAACAAAGACTGTGAATTGTCATGGTAGAAAAGGTTACCCATCTCTCAAAACTATGTGCTTCACATTCTTAATATGAAAATATTTCAAGTATGATGCATCAATCCCACATATTATTTTATTTAAATAAACCAGATTCGTTGACTACTGTTAGTTGATTTTAATTAGTAAAAAAATAAGCAGTAATATCAATCTGAATTCAATTTTGAAGTGCTAGGCATAATGAGATGAAATATTCATTCATCTCTGCAGTACACACAAGTCATTCTTATTTTCCTGAATGCATAAATGCAGCCTCTTTGCAAGCCCATTCAGATCAAATACATTCACATTTCCCCCACTATGCAACTACTCTAAAACTACTGAAAAGGCTACTTGATCAATCTCTTCCTGTGCTCAGCTTCAGATAGACATGTTAGTCCCAGGCAGACAGGC
This sequence comes from Vireo altiloquus, assembly GCA_013396875.1. NCBI lineage: Eukaryota > Metazoa > Chordata > Aves > Passeriformes > Vireonidae > Vireo > Vireo altiloquus. The sequence goes on along the minus strand of VZRF01010184.1, from coordinate 348,365 downwards.
ACAATGAATCAGAGTAAATTGTAAGCAGACAGCAGAAATAAAAGAAAACCCAGCAAACAACTAATATTGAGAAATAAGCAGCAACAGCCCCAATCAAAGCTTAAAAATACCACCACCTGGTTAGGAGGACCTGTTCCCTTTCCTGTTCCATTAAAAACGGCCTGTTATTCCTCAGGTACAACACAGGATGCCACACGATGGCAGCAAACACCAAGCTTTAGCCTTACCTGCATAGGTTGGTCACCGGCTACTCTGAAGTCGTCGAGCTGCTGCATGTGCCACGCAGCCACGCCACAGGGCTCCTCAGCAGGCCTGCAGTCCAGGGGATTTGCCCGTAACTGCTCCTTGAGCCACATCTGAGTCCTCACTGCCGGCTGTATGGGAGCTCCGCTCACAGCCTGCTGCCCCAGGGTCGCGTATCTCTGGCCGAAAGCTTCACAGCTGCCTGCCGCGGGTTTGCTTTCGGGTAAGGCACTGTAGGTCAAGTCTAAGGCATGTCTCCGACCTGGGGAATCTGAAACGAAGTCGTCTTTGCTGCACGTTTCAAATTTGTATTTGCAGTCCAGTAGAGAAGATCGTTTTTTCCCCATTTCTTTGTCCTCAATTTTTAGCAACTCCATGCTGTCATGCAAACAACTCGGCCCATTTGTCCTTAATTGAGGTGGCATGGCTTTGTCCGTACCAGCCCTGTATTCCACTGAATGACTACCTCCGTCTTGGCTGAAACTATTTGGTGAGCTGAGTTTAGACAAGGAGGACCATTTTCTTACAGGTCTTGCATCTTTCATGTCAAGAGAATTGTCCAGGGCTCCCTGATTTCTGCCTCCTCCTGACCGTACAAAGCTTGTACTCCATTTTGAGCCATCAGACTTGAAAGCTTCCCTGTGCTTGGAAAGTGAAGAGCTGGCACTAGACAGCATCACATGGGCAGTGGGAATAGAAACCAGTGATCGGCTGGGCTTAAATGATGATGTACCACTTGAAGTTGAATGATCTATGAAGAGAAATTTATCACGTAAATAAGTGCAACACAGAGCTCATTAACATTTGTTCAGATATGACAAAATATCAAATTCAAGGTGTGAAATGCAAAATAGAAGGAAAGAAGTTTCTTGAAAAAATAGGGCCTTCTAGACCATTCTAAACCATGAGAATGGAAACTAATTAAAGTGGGAGATTTTCAAGTATATTTTGTTCAGGTGTCATGATTACAAAAAAGGGAAGTGCACTAAGCACTATAAACAGCAGCTCCAGGTAGAATCCTCAGCCTTTGAGCCAAAGAAACCATTGTTCATTTCCCAGCTTTAAGGTGGCAGGGTAGATTTCTCCCACACCCCACATAATACTAAGGAGCTTCTATACCATGAACAACAGAGGTGTTCAGGACCCCCAAGATTGGTTCCTCTTCCATCACCCCTCTTCTAATTTCTTAAAGGTAAAGCAATTCAATAAATGCAACTTGTAAAATGGCAGTGCTGAAGACAAGCCAGTTAAATAACGGTCACTTGGACAGAGTTATTCATTCCTTCTGGATCTCACCAATTTCCAAGTATGCTTCCTGAGCTGGGTTTGGCTGGGAAGGAGTTAATTTCCTCCACAGTAGCTGGCATGGTACTATGTTTTGGATTTGTTCTGGAGACTGTGTTTAGTGTGGAGGCTGGTGAGGCACAAGGAGCTGGGAGGGGACACAGCTGGAAGAGCTGACCCCAACTGACCAAATCGGTATTTCATATCCTATGGCATCACGCTTAGCAATAAAACTAGGGAGAAGGTTGGTTTGGGAGGCTGCTGCTCAGGCAACAGTCAGCTGGTGGTGAGCAACTGTTTTAATTTGCAGCCCTTCCTGGTTCTTACTTCTTTCTGTTACTTTCCCTACATTTTTTTTCTTCTTTTCAATTATTAAGTTGTTTTTATCTCAACCCGTGAGTTTTTTCACTTTTACACTTCCAATTCTCTCCCCCATCCCACCAGGGGTGTGGCGGGAGGAGTGAGTGAGTGAGTGTCTGTGTATTTACAGACCCAAATACAACACCACAGAGAAACTGTGTGTATCAGTTTATAAAATCTTTCCCAAGTCAAAATATCAAGAACAAAAAAATCAGGGAGGTGATACTCAGGAGGGAACAGTAGAGCAAAGATGAGAGAGGTAAAGGAGAGATTACTGGGGACTGGCTGAGAGCTCTCACACACGCACTAACATGTGCTTAGTATCACAGGCTGTGGGCAACCAGAAATAAACATCTAATTCTCTCATTAGAAGATCAGCTCCCACCAAGTCAGGTTCATGGCAGATAGACAGAATGAAATTGCTGTAATTAAAAGATTCTTTTGGTGTCCCTTTTGCCAAAATGTAAGACAGGTACATTCTTCTTATTTCTTCTATCCTAATCTATCCTAATCTCTTTCTTTGATATTTGTCAGCTACTACATGAATTCATACTAGGATAATTTAAAAGTAAAAAAAAATTGCTCTACAAGTACAACTGGCATAACCAGTTCAATGGCTACACCAGGTTAATGTGACTTGGTGAAAGCCAGAACACATCATCTATTAATTAAGCATACTTTGAAAGCATGTATTTGACTCAATATACCACACCACAGATAGAAAATGGAAGAGAGCTTCCAATGGTGCAACAGCTTTCAGAAATGGTACCACTTCTTTTTCTATGCATCCAAGTAAAAATATCCTTACTACCACACTTACCTGCAACTTGAATATTCCTCCCTTGGGATCAGACTTCCTCACTTTTTGCACTTGCAGCCCAACACAAAATAATACAGTCCTAAGGTTACACTCTTCATGAGAAAAATGCATTATGGCTCACAAAACAATAAACAGTTTCTTGACTAATACCTATTTATTACATAGTTAATGCCAGGACTCCTAGAAAGGCAGAAAATCTTGCTAAAGCCTTCTTGCCTCCCAATGAGTCCCTGTCCCATCATGTACCCTCTCATTTCAGTGCTAGCTAAGCTCATGCCACACAGTTTCCTGCTCCTACTCAGCTGCCTGCTTTCACAGTAGTCATAGAACACTGCTCTCTCTAAGGCTTGGCAAAACTACCACAGCCGGTTGAAGTGGATCAACAGTTTAAGAGCTATTCATAAGGTGCTGACAGGGGGCAGAGAACACACACAGGGGCTGTGCTGTGCGGGGCCAGGAGTGGGACTTCAGTGATGCCTGTGGGTCCCTTCCAACCCAGGATACTCTCTGACTCTGTGATAAAGTTAATGGAGAGTAGAATACTACCAACTTGTTACCTGATTAATCATGCTGCTGATTTAACTGGGGGTAACATTTTTTGCATGCAAGATGAAAGACATTCCTTCCATCCTGCACTTCTTCCTTAAAAATTCTATACTGCAGAGAGAAACAATTTTATTGGCTGTTCTGTCTTGACATTGCGCAAGAGGTGGGACATGTTGAAGAGGAAGACAGAAGACCACACAACCCATTTCAAGCAGACAGAATCAGAGTCTTCTGACCAAACACAACAGCGCCCACAGATATTGCAACACCGGAGATGGTGACATTGCAACACTCCTCATTTCCATATTGTGACATGCCCACCACATGTAACCTATTTGCCTGTCCCAGGTACAGTATAAGCTTCTTTCAGCTCTGCCTCCTGTCTTCTCTCATGGCACATCAGACACTTGCATCAAGAGCCATTACAAACCGGGTGCCCTGCAATGGAAATACAGATACACGGCCACCTCTGTCTGAGGATGTCAAAGCAGTGACAAGAAACCAAGAGAAGTATATGATCTGATGGAGCTGGAGTCTCAAACATATGTATCATGAGATGAAAGTGCAGATTAGTCCTGCTTTTGGAGAACATGCAGCAGAAGAGCAGGAAAAGACTCCTGGTCTCCCCTCCTACTCTCTCAGCAAAAGTAGGGATGGAAACACACAGCAGAAAGAAATGCATCTCCTCTTGTACAAGTAACTCCTTAGCTTGAGGCTGCTGGCTTTGTAAGACTCAAGAAAATTAACCTTTGTATCAAGCCTTACCTAGAAGCTGAATCTGACACAGCACAAAGTCAGACCAGCAAAGGCAGCAGTCCCAGGACTTTTTATATCCAAAGAAAATAAGAGTACATTAGGATTCAAAAAGAACTGATCTATGTTTTAGGCTATACAGATTTCTAGGACTAGAAATGTTACATCTGCTAGAGAATGGTAAAAGAAATCCTGTCTACATGTATCTGGAAAACTTAAAATAATAAAATATATATATAGTACTATTTAATACAGCATTTTCAGTCTAAAATACTGACTGAATGTTACCCAAACATGGTCTTCAAACTAAAATCAATAATAATTAGAAATGCATTATCTCCTTCATTTATTAGAGTTATTACTATGTGGTAGATTTTTATTTTTCCATCTTCTACTCTAAATTTAATTAAATTAAAAAGTAATTAATTTAAAGATTTAAACTTCTTTTCCTCACTTCCAATTCTAAGCTCTTCAAGCAGTTTGAACTTGGAATGCCACTTATATCCAAGTACGGCTGATGGATGTCTCCAATAATTTGTCTCAAAGAGAAAGGCAGTAATTTTGGCTTCAAGTTGTCCTAATTAGTCTTCCCATTAACACTCACTGAAACATATGAGAAAATTCACACTTTTTCTTAGAGCATATTGCTTAAGTCTGCCTTGCCTGCAGGCTCAGCTGGAAGGAGAACCAGTCTGCAATTCAGAAACATCTCTCAACACAAAAAGCAGGAAGTTTCATTGAAAATAGGAGAGAATTCAGAAAACATCATGGAACTTAAGAGATATTACTTCTTCTGTAGATACAGCAATAAGCTCCATCTGGCTGAATCCTGACAAAGACTACTTTATCCAAGCAGCAGGTTTTTCCCTTCCATACCGGCAGTGGTAAGCAAATGCCAGTTCAGACTGAAAGCACTCTCTCCCTGGGATTACTTGGGGTTTACTTCACTGATCTGGTATTTATTTGAAGATTACAAACACTTTTAAACATGGCTTGTGTGTCTCCAGAGTCTTTCAAAGCTTAAAACTGCTCTCATTATTGAAAACTGAAAGAGACAAGAGGATAAAAAAGTAGCTAGATGCTACTAGTTTTCCTTTCAGCAGAATTAGGATTATATGACAAATTTTTCTTTTCAATTAGCCTAATAACTTTTTTTGGGGCCCGCCACAAAACTCCCTGGAGCACTTTTCTAATAGGCATGACATTTTAATACCTGTACTAAGATCCAGTACTTCAAAAACCACATAAATAAGAGAATTGAAAATATGCTATTTTAGAAACACATTACAAGATTTCTACCACATAATAGGAGTAGATGGGATAAAAAAATTAAGAACATTTAATACAGCTTTCTTATCATCTTGTGTTACACTTCTGAAATATTTAACTACTGCTTATCTGGCATAGAAAATAATGTAACAGAATCAGTTTTGGTCTTAATAAAAAATCGCAAAGAGAAAGCACAGCAGGCACTTTCTTCTGAAAGAGGGGTAGAAGAAAGATACTCTTCAATACAAAGTTAAATGAACACCTCCTACTCATCTGCATTTTCCTGTTCTATGCTATTTAAATTACTGGAAGAAAAACCTCTGAAGTAATTTCTCAGGCCAGACACACCCCCCTCATTCAGCCATTTAAAATCCTTATCTGTCACCCAACAGCCAGTCAAAACCCATGAGTCAGAAAAGGTTCACTGTAGCCCTAAACAACTTCTTAAGTTGCAAAATGAAACTAGTGCTATGAGAACTCACATCTAAGATATACTTCTGCACGGGACAAATTCTTCACTGCTCCCAGTAAGATATTATCAAACAGTAGCAGAGTAATCAGCTAATACAGTTACCCAATAGTAATCAAAACCAAAATGCATTTGATACATGTGTTTATGGGATGCACATGTATCTAATGCCATAGAAAACAGAGAACCTTCCTAGTATGAAGGACTTTGAAATTTGATATTTTATCCAGGGTATAATTAGAATGCCCTAATAAACACCAGTAAAATAGCTGACCTCTTCCTGTCCTCCCTTCCCACCCAACCCCCAAAACAGTTTACCCCAGTCCAGGAAACTAAACTGAACTATTCTTATTAACTGAGCAGAAGGTAAACAGGGGAAGTCAAGCCTCTGTTATACAAATCGAAGGTCTTGAATCTGGCTGCAGTTTAGTGAACAAAAGCTCTGACATTCATTAAAGGATGTCAGTTCCTCTGAACTGTTCTGTAACTCTTAACTGCACGGACCCCAGCAACGAGCTACAAACAATTCCAGCATCCAACACAAGACTGAAGGACCATGAGTCTACCATGTACCACACAAGCATGTGGCTGCTTCCCAGAAATCTCCAGAACAGTGGCTTTCAACAAGTGTCTAACTCTCCTAGGAGTTGGCTGAAATACAACAGGATGATGTGCCATTACAGCAGTATTGATGCTACACATGTGCTCCTCCCTGCCTACCTACGCAAAGACTGGAACAGCCTTAATGCAGCAGAGATAATCAGATGAGCCAAAAGAGACATTTCAAAGTGGCCAGGCAGGAGGCCAGTCCTAGTAAAAGGCCCTAAGCAGACTGACTCATCATTTTCTGGAAGCCTTTCCAGGGTCAGTCACAGGAATGGCTGAGGCTTGGTTGGTTTGTTGGGATTTTTTTGGTACTGTCTAGAATTCTTCACCATTCTTTTTACAAGCACTGGTCATATTACTTCAAGTTTACTATGCCAAAATATGAGGTGACTAAAGGAAGAAAATCTCTGCAAATAATTCTTTTCCAAAGAATAAATAAGAACATGCATCACAGAAAGCTGTGGCAGAAGCACAGAAGGAAGCACTGCAGATATAGCAGAGAACTGTTCAGATATTTAACATGATTTGTATGAGAAAGAATTCTTAAACATTGTTTGTTTATAAAGTTCTGTGTTTGAACAAAAAGGAGCTATAAAAGAATAACAAAAACTTACTAGAGGCAAAACATAATACTAACTAATGCTAATTTAAAATAATATTAAATACTAAAGTACTTACTGACAGTAAACTGAGATGGTTGTGTCATTTATGCCTTCAAAGCAGAAACAGTCATGTGGTGTTCAGAAGCAAATCCAATTAATGTCAATTGGAAAAAAGAAGGAAGTTCACTGCCTTCCACCATCATCATCACTGTACTGCCAGTATCAATCAGAACTCTATTACATAAGATGTGGATTGCAAACTCCAAGTCAGTTCTACTTCGTTTCACATTAATTGTGTGGGATTTTCTGTAATCTACTGTGTTGCACACCAAAGGAATTTAAGTTCTACCTAAAACCTCGCTAGGTTTAGAAGTTAAAGGAATTTAAAAACTATGTAATTCACAAAGAATTTGAATAGTACAATGCTGACTAATATGAATGTGAACTTACAAGGTTGCAGCTGAGACAGGATTTTCAAAAACTGAAGCAATTTTGTTGCTTTTAGGACTTTCCTTCAGATTAAATACTGTTAAAACTACTATCCCTGAGCAATGCTATTATAGAGAGATGGAAGAAGGAATAAATAAGAGGACAGCATCACAGGCCTCCTATAATGCAAAGAAATCAAAACATACTACAAGGCAAATTTAAAGGATTTTTAGTAAGCAGAGCAGGAAGCCATGCTGGAAAGAAAGAAGTTGCACACAAGTACCAGGATGGCATACACATTTATTCAAGGAAAGAAACGCAGAGGTAACACTGAGCACCAGCAAATGGCAAACAGCTTCTTAGACATCCTGACAAACAAAGAGAACGCTGCATACATATGAACATACCTGAACAGAAACTTGCCTAACATATCCCATCTAATTTATTAAAGACCTGGCCACCTGGTACCCATCTTCATTATCCTCCTGCTCTATGGCTAATGAATTTACTTTTCCCCATTTGTGACTTCTCATTCTTTTCCAGGCCCTCTAGGCAAATACACCTTCTCCCTTGTCTGCCAGAGAGGTGATAAGGTAGCAACAATCCTACTCAGAGTAAGTAATGAGGACAACAGTGTCCATCTGTAAATAGTATGAGAAAAGAGGAAAGGGGAAACAAGTGTGTTCTAAAGTTTATTAAAGCTTAACACAGAAACTGTCATTGAACACAAGAAAATTATACCTCTTCACTGAGCAAAGGAAAAGTATTTACTCCAAGAAAATTACTTGTATTTCCCTATTTTCTTATTATTCACATCCTGTTTTCAGCTTACCATGGGAAAGGTTGTTTTGATTCACTTAGATTTACCTGAAAACTCAGTATTTTCCCTAGAACACAGGTCTGACAAGGAACGTGCCCTACAGGTGCTACTATTTAAGTTAAAATACTTCTGGTACTGAAATACTCTTTCACAAGTCTGCTCTTTGATCAAGTCTCATTAGAGCACAGCCAACGCTCACCAACTTTCATTTATCTAAAGACTGCTGTCCCATGCTTGAGACGTCATCCCTGTACATCCCTGTACATTAACATCAGGTTCACACCTTCTGAGATAGCAGACCTGGCAAAAGCCTCAGTAGGGAAGCTCTTAAGATTCTAGCAGCAAGAACACACAACTAAGTGACACAGTGGGCCACAACTTCATATGATCTCACCTTAGCACTTATGAATCAATCTGTGCATTCCACATCCCATTTCAAGAGCCAAGTTCTTAATTCCATCACTTGCCACCTAACTTAAGAGGCAATCTGAGCATCTTTCCAAAGAATTGCACAGGGGTGATCAAACTAGAATCAGTGCCAGAACTAAGCACACAGAGATCATACATGTCCTTTTTTGATCATGCCTGATCAGTTAAAAAGCCACAACACAGGAGACAAGCTCTGTAGAAAGTGTTAAGTTTTCTCCAATGTGCCATTGCCATCAGATTTCAGGTTGAAGTTTCCAATACTAACTGAAGTTAAAATACATTTGGTAGAATGACCTGCCATCCAAAACCCTCCTTATTAAAAGTTAATACACACTCCATTGAAACACATAGCCGTTTTGGGTTTGGATTTTTTTGTGCAAGAAAATACTGGTTAAAATGATCCACACTCTGCTTTTAAAAAAATTTGTTTAAACTAGCTGTTCAGCAGTATCAATTATCATAAGGCTCAAATAATAAAATTTTGCATGTATTTCAACTAACAAAGCTTAACAAAAACGTCTAACAGTATTTTGCAACAGTTGACTTCAAGGAGACTGCACCAAGGCAGTGCAACAGTTTTTGACAGAGGAAAACAAACACAGGCACCACAGACAAACAGAGAAAGGCAAGTACATGTGAGTAGTACAGGAATCCTGAGAACCTAACACTCATTGGGTATATACATGCAGAGAGAAAAAAGAAACCCCTTTGCCCCCAACATATCAGATACACACCAAGTATATCTGTCCTGCCCAAGGGATCTTAGCCTAACTGATATTTTAGGACACAAGAAAAGAGAACTGCCTATTAATATTTCTGTGAAGTGCCAATTTACCCAGCAATATCTAGGCTAATAATACTCAGATGGGGAATCCGCAACTCCAAATCTGCCTCTTCGAAAAAATTTAGTAACTTCTACTCTTGAGTCAGATCTGGGTCAACTCAGCTCACTCACATGAAACTCAGATTCAGAAGATGATATAACTGTAAAGGAGAGTAGCAGTGTATAGAGGTGGGATGCTGCCACTCCAAAATGAAGTCAGACATCGCTCCTGTGAAACAAGGGCAGCTCTAATGAACAGGCACACAGTTCAAAAAGCAGCAGGCAAAACTTGTTTTACAGGAAAAGATTATTCAGCAGATAAATTACAGCAAAGTCAACTACTGCAAGGTTCTATTCTTGTTTTCCTTACTTTACTCAGTTATTCCAGATGCCAATGTCAGAGAGATCTCAAAGTACAGATTCATTAAAAGAACAAGCGACAAATACCATGGGATATTTAACCGAAGCAGAAAACATTTCACAGATTTTATCTGAGCAAATAGTCTAAATTAAACAGCAGGTAAGCCCAAGATCAAATTTTTACTCCCTATCAGTCACTGAAAAAAAGTTATTTATGACTGCTATTGGTCCAAGCTTGCAATGGCCATCTGCTAAATTAATCTGTAAAGAAAAACACTAACCTAATTTACATAAAAATCTCCTTAGATGAGAAAACTGAGCATGTTAAGATAGAAGTAGGTCTTAAAAGAATGAACTCATTTTACCAGAATACAATAAACCTTTTGATTTACGTATTTTGCCTCTTTAACCAAAGATATCACAAAGCCACAGCCAAATATAACAGCGATTTCGAGAAATACAACAGAAGAATGCTCTGAGCAACCGTTTTCAAAAAGTTAAACTTTCCCAGCAGTAAGTGCCACACACACAAAGAAATGCCCCATCCTCAGTGGGTTCTCTTGATGTGCCTCTCTAGGCTCAGCTTCAGCTTTGGTGACATTTTGCTGCTGAACATGTACAGCACCTGAGAGAAAACTGTGCTGCAGGATGTTCGCAGGCTGCTGTGTGAGTACATGTGAGTTACATTCGGCTGGCCACAACAAAATAGTAAGAAATATTATGCATGCAATATGGATGCTCTATGCAAAAGAGCACAAACTAAGTAGAAGAGAAATTTGTATCCCACAGCATCTATCTTCTCCTGTAGTAGTGTGGTTTTGGACTTCCTTGCTGTTTGTGGGGTGTTCCATTTGACTTTATTGTATTGTAAAATGTTCTTTGTTATCCCCTTTAAATGGTTGGTTCCACCCCCCCTGTTGAGTTATGTGTAGGTCCCATATCCCTATTGTCTGCTCCCAAACTCCTCCCCTGGACCCTGTACATGGGCGTGCCTCCTCTCCTTTTCCAGTTCTTTCTCCATCCATCATCCCAACCCCACCTCCTCAGGTTGTCAATCCATTCGAGACTGTCCCCTCCCCTTTGGAAATCCCCTAAATCCTCGACGCCCCTTTGGTTCCCCTTATTGTCAATCTATCCCCTATGTTTGTCCCATCGGTCCCAGGTTGTGTAAACCCTCCCCCAACTCCTCCCTGTTTTGGCCCCGATTGGTCCCCAGATTGTTCCCTGCCTTTGTACCACCCTCCCTTAAAGTCCCTGTGCCAGCTGTGTGGTGGGGTTCTTCTTGCCACCTCGCCTTGGTTCAGCGGGGAGTGCTGTTCCACCTGGCTCCCCTTTATGGAATAAAGCTTTCCTGGACTGCACTGGATGAAGAGTCCCTCCTTTTATTCCCTTACTCCGGCTCCTCGACCAATATTGTAGTTGCAGCACTGAGCAGCAAGCAGTGTTGTCCCTCTGACTGAAACTGCTGGCTTTCCCTTTTATCCAGGGGCAGGCAGCTGGCACCAACCCCTCCTAGCCGGGCAGGTGAGACAGGGCACGGAGCCCTCTTGCCTTTTGACACCCTGCGGCCAGGCTGTGCTGCGTCATTCTCCAGCCATCTAGAGCTATTTTTAAGAAGCAGTTATATAACTAAGTAGAACAATTTTTTTAGATTAATGGTTCTATTTTCACCCCCCC
>VZRF01010184.1:303513-323703 GCA_013396875.1 Vireo altiloquus | reverse complement strand
AAAAAAAAAACCCCAAAAATCCTGCATTAGAATTCCATGCTTGGGGCTTGCTGGAAGAAAGAGTGCTTTAAACAGCAAAACCAAGTAATTTTGATTCTAGCTTTTCCATGTTCCCTGGCATATAAAGAAACGCTACAATTCAATTGAAGTAATTAGAGTTTTTTAATCCCTTAAAAAGAAAATATATTCCCTTAAAAATTATAGGCAAGAGACTCCTCTGGGTTTCATAGTAATAAAACAAGCTCATATTCTCTCAGGTAAGTATTCCAGAGAAGTTGTTGAAGGCTTATTAAAAAAGGAGGTTTATTAAAGTTAAACTAGCAGAACATCAACTCCTAAAAATGTAACTCTGATTCTCTGAATCCAATCTCTCTCTTCCAGGAAAGCAACATTCTATAAATTTTCACGCTATTAATTTGCAACCAGAAATGTTAAATCACGAAGTGCATGTTACAATAAGGGAGAAAGATCTGCTTTATAAGGGACTTTCCACCGCACAACAAGCTCATCTGATGAAGGAAACTGTTTTGGTCTGCAAGAATCATGGGCCCTCTATCTTACCACATCAATATCTAGTTCTTGTACCTCCTGTCCAAAAGGCAAGACTCAGAATATGCTCAAGGGAAAGAGCTCTGCTGGCGTCTACCAACCATTTAATTTCTGCCAAGTCTCTGATTCTCTAATGAGGTAACCCAAATAAAAACAGTCTCAAAACCACTTAAAATACACACTTCATATTTCTTCTGTAAGTGGTGCTTAAAGAACGGTTATACACAGGTATCACAATGGTTATTAAAAATGAAGCCCAAAAGCTCATGTGAACCCAGAACAACTTACTGACAGCAAACAAATAAAAATCCCAAACACACTAACTGTAGTTTAAACAGATACAAAATACTTTTTAATCTTTAAATTAAGAGTACTCTGAATTAAAAGTGTCAGATCGACCCAAACTAATATCCCCACACTTAGGGTTTATAAATTTCTCTCCTCAGCTCCCACAGTGCACATCAACATTGTGTAATTTAGACAGTGAAACTCCACTGCCTATTTAATTTCCCCATTTTCCTACTTTTGCACAACATAATATACAATCAACTGAATACACTTTAACATAAAATGTTTCTTTCTCCTGTCTTTGTCAAAACCCATCTCCTGTCCAAATCACCCAGGTTTGAGCCAAACACAAGAGGTACTTGTCACGATTCTTTAAAACCTGCATTTTCAAAAAGAATGAATGCTCCTGAAATTAGTGTGAGTATGAAGATGAATTTGAAAGAACATTTAAGATGCTATGAAAAAAACTTAGTAAAAATATAATTTAAATGCACCTGAGGTCCATTCCTTGCATGAGCGTATTTATTAGCAACTACACATATGTACAAACAAACTCAGGTGAAATCTTCAGAATTAAAGGAGATGTTAATGCTAATTCTCAAATTAAGTTTTTGATTTTTAGCGGGCATAATAGAAAGGAAATAGCAAGGCCACAATTCATTCTCTGAGCATTGTTAAAAAGTGTAATAATCTGCCAACTTGTGAAAAAAAATCCCCTCTGAAAAATCCCCAGGAGTTCCTTCCCAAGCACCACATTGACAGCAGATGGCCAGCATCAAGTCTGCAATTACCAGTCTGGCCTGACAGTCCCACAGATGACAATGATACTCTTTTCTTTTTCTGGATGTGTGGAGGGGGCAGCTTGAGAGATGCAAATGACAACAACCTCTTCCACTAAAAATATACATATACAATCAATTTCCAAGTCTGTCATACGATTCTTCCATTAATCTTCATTTCATCATTAGATTTCCCTCCATTTTTCTTTAACAATGTCTCTTCTGCTACTTAATAAGGTGGCAGGAAATGCATAAGATTAAGGATACGGTAGAACTGACCACTGCCAAGCATTGCCAAGGACAAACCTCATGAACTATCTGTTGTTGCAACCTTTCCCCTCTTTATTTTACCCTCTCCCAGCATGGTCTCCCCCCACCCAGCCCTGAACAGTTTATTCTCTTGCCTACAGAGGCTAACAGAACATCTGATGAGGAGCTGCTGTTTCATTTCCTCTCCTTCATCCCACCACTCAAATGGGGAAGCCCTCAAAAGGGGGGAGGGGAGAGCATGGTTTTAATTCAAATGCTGCGTCTTAAAATACTTCTGCTTAGCATTTGGCTGAGAGCGATTAAATCTAAATATAAATACACACCATGAGAGTGCTTTATCCCCCCTATACCTCTTGGGGAAAAGAAAAAAAAGTCTCTGCATTAATACCATTTACTATTTCAGTTTTACATCCAAGAATTTGAATATCTGAGCAAAACCTTTATTTTGCCAAAGCCAACAACTGTTAAGAAATGAAAGGAAGAAGAAAGCAAATTATAAGTTCCTTTACAACTGACAGATGCAACAGAAAGAGGGTGGAAAGGATTTTCTCACGTGCAAAAGAGGCCTGACAGACTTAACTGAGGCATTTGGACCTCTCCTCAGGAATGCTCAGCCCTCCGTGGAGACTTCTGTCTTACACTGATTCAGCATTCCTTACTTCATTTCTACTAATTCTTCCTGTTCCTCCTCATTCCAGCCACCCCTTTTGAAAAATTTACCAGGCATAGAAAGATGCTGGGGAAAAGTATTTCACAGTCCTGTTGTCATTCATTACCTGTCTTGAAAATCTTACTGGGAAATAAGTCAATGCAAGAAGGAAACCTCAAGTCTCACTACAGCCTAGTTCTCTCTCATTCAGGCTTAATTCCAGTGACACATTGCATAGGGAGGGTGCCAATGTTTCAGAGACACTGCCACCTAAGAGGCTGTTTTCCTCCCTGATAAGATCATCTTTGAGTAATCATGATTTAATCCAAACTAAATTCTGACAATCCTTAGATACTGTTGATTCATTTCAAAGATCATTGACTATGTGTCAAATGCCATGCAGTAAAATGGAAATTCCTTCCCACCAGAAGTGGAGATGAGAAGAGACAACATGCCCCATTTCCCTCACGGTGCGATGAGCAAACTTTCTTTGCTGACACACACTATGCGATACACACAATGAATACCAGAAAGCATTCTCTTTTATCAACTCGCTCAAAACTTTCTGCTTTTTCCCTCCTTTTATCAAGTGCTGTAGTACAGGACATTACTCCTCTGTATAATCTGGCACTTCTTGTAACTGCACTTATCAAAACATGTAACACAAGTACCGCCTTTGTGGCAGAGATGCAAGTTAATGCACACAACTCATGTAGAACTAAATTAATCAACCCTCACCAAAACAATTACTTGGCTCCAGCAAGGGAAAGACTGCATGTGCTCAACAGCTTTGCAAAAGTACAGTTAGCTTGTGAAAAACACCTTTTAAAACGTATTGGATTGTTTCTCTCTCAGAAACATCCAAAACTTAGCAGTGTCAACTCACCTTCCACACTGTCAGAACAGGAGGTACCAATCCCAGTGTCCCCACTGTCAGAAGCTATGCTGTGTCTTCTCACAGGATTGTTTTGACTGCTTGATGAAATCGCTGAGGACTGCCACAGGGATTCAGTACCAGGTAACCATCCCACTGAGGAATAATCTGAGCCTATAAAAAAGAAAGCCAGAAGTCTCTCATTAGAGATACAAAACAAAGGTCATGAACAAAATACCTGTCAAGGTGAAAACTAAATCCTGTGCTTCATGGATTTATGAAACACAGTATTTTCTTCTAAAATACAGCAAAGTATTTTCTTCTCTTACTTAAACTTAGTTTTTCCTCTCCAAAAGTCTCTCAATTATTTCAGTGAGTATCTTTCAAGTCCAAGGGTGAAGGGGAAGGCAGAGGAGCCAGACATGAACACACTGTGTCTGTGTCTCGGAGGGGCTTTTTTGTTAACTAAAATCATTTTGCTAGATGAAAGCTTCCCAGAAATTCCAACACATGTATTTTTACTATTTAGAAACATGATCCTTAAACTATTTTTGCACTCTTTAACAAGACACTTATCATACAATTCCTATCTTAGAACTGATTCTCAATGTGCAGCAGAATTTTGCATTGCAAGCCTTCAAATACAAAGAAATGAATTAATTTTAGGACAGAAATGAGTTGAAGACTTGGCCACTGAGATACAGTAATTTTCTATTGTGCATAAACCACATGACCTAGGTGATAAAGCCAGCAAAGTAATTGTTAACACAGATATCTAAAGTAATTCCTTATGTAGCTGCACACAAGCCACCTTTGTGAGACATGCATCCATCTAGTGCTTTGTTTCATTTTGGTTACTTTTAAATGTACATAATCGTTAAAATATTACATTTTAAAACACAATTCAGAGCAGCAACTAGTTCCTCTGTTCAAGGAGTTTTTAAAGTAGGCCACATATTCTCACAGTCAACCTCAAGGGAAAAGTTATCACAGAGTACAATCCCAGAAGACTATTACAATTTCCAATAGCCAATATCTAAATCCTAGCATTGTTTAAAGGCAGAATACTGATCACCACGTTCGTACTCTGAACCAGCAGAGCCACATAAAGAACCTTGGAAAAAAGCACGGCTGCTCTTCATTTATATATAATCACAGACATATACCCCCTCTAGCAGTGAACTTTGTATAGCACTTTTGGCAGGAAATGACTCATGAAGAAGTATCAGCTCACATATAATGTCTGTTATGTTACGTGCCATTATTTTTACATCATTTAGACACTTTCAGCAGTGCCCATGCGAAGTCATAACAGGAATTTGCCTCTGCAATGACATCTGCTATTTCCAGCTGTACTTGTTTTCCAATAAATTAAATGGTTCAGAAAATGATGCAAAAATTAATGTATGTGGGTATATACGTAACCCTGCCCCCACACATTTGAATACATACATGATCCCCATATATAAGCCAAATCACTAGACCTACTAGCCACAGTGTAACAGCTGCTTGCCAAGCCACTTGAAAAGTGGGGAACATAGTAAATACTTACATAGTAAATTCCTTACTATATGTGCTATTTAACTGTAACATGACATCTAAAACAGTCTACCTTTTTGTAGGTAGGTTCTTGAAGGCCTTAAATATGCCTGTCCATCTCATTTCCCTCAACTTCATTCTCCATTGAGGTTACTGCCTCTTCTCCCGTTCAGCACATTTGCCTACCTTTCCTCCCAGTAATTCAGAATAACCCAATTCTCCTTCCCCTTCATTCTACTTCAGCCATGCCTTGTGCAATGTATTTTCTTCTCTTCCTTAAACTTAAACTCCAAAAGTCTCTTAACTATTTCAGTGAGTATCTTTCAAGTCCAAGGGTGAAGGGGAAGGCAGAGGAGTCAGACATGAACACACATGCCCATGGCTCACCAGCCACACTCCATAAAGAGGTCCCAGCCAAGAGTCTAAGGGAATACCACTCCAGGTGTCATCCCTCATACCAGCCTCTCTGTGTCATCACCTAATGTACTGAAGTGTGACAGTTTTGCACACAGCTAGTAGGAAACTAGGACAATTTCTTCTTCTCCTACCATCCAGCACATTTTTCACAAACACTCTGGCTGCTTTGGGAAGAGTAATTTACCATCTCTCCATCTGAACACGACTACTTTCCACAAGAATTCCACTTCATCCTTCTCTAGCTGCATCTAGCTATTCCAGCAAGAGTAAAACTGACTTATTGAAGGCCAAGCTAATTAAATCAGAGACAGTTCTGATTTAGGAGACATTTAAAATACATTTATAGAAGAGAAATTTAGATTGATTCACCCTTTATTAAGCCATTTTCCACTATAAAACTCTTTGGTGACATTTCAGCTTTTATGGCACTACACAGGTGTTAAAAGAAATGCAGCAGATAATTCCATATGCAGTAGTGGTAGCATTACCACAGCATTAAGTGTCAAACCCTTTAGATCTCTTGGTTAGACAAATGCTCAGTATGTGAACCTACAACTATCCATAAGCAAACCCCCAAAAGACAGAGATACTTTTCAGTCTGGTGGAACTTTGACGAATAAAAGCTAAAAATACCACAGAACTAGAGTAACTTAAGAAAGGACTTCCAGAAGTCACCTACTCTAACCTTCAACCGAAAGCAAGATAATTAGGTCAGACTTCTCAGGGCCCCATCCAGCTGAATCTTGAACACTTCCAAGGACACAGATTCCACAACCTCTCTGGTTCTTTCAGCATTTTACCACTCTCCATTCCAAGAAAATTTTCTAAACATCTCAAGAGTCTCATGTTCCAAACATATAGCTGCAATTTATCTCATAAGATACAACAACCCAGTGCAACTAGACTTGGTTAACAAAGAGGGTTAACATACACTAGAAGGGGCAGTCAGTCATTCTCTCATCAGGTACTGCAAGTAAATAACAGGCAAAACACCCTGCTATAATCTCAGTTTTATGCAGACACACAGACAGCCTGGGGACACACCAAGCCCCGAGTGGAGTGCTAAAGCACAGGTCTGGGAGGCACATCACAGAATTAATGCTTTCTGGAGCACCTTTGCACTCAAGGGCAGTTCAGCATCACTAAGTTAACGCATGAAGCCTGATCCTTGAGCTGGTAGGCCTGAAGAGGTAAGTGCTGGTACACATCATCCATAGCAATGCACTGATCAGCATGAGGCCAGCAAGACTTTCCAAGCCTTGGCTCAGCACAGGCCAGTCAGTTCCCATTTGGCTTTCTAGGGAAATACCCAAGTCTACCTGCACAGTGCTCTGAGCTCCAGAAGGGTCTCTTCACTCAGGCACTCCCCTCTCACTTCCCCTGGGAGACACAGCTGGCTGTGAACAGCAGCAAGAGTCCACCCACAGTGCCATCACCAGGATCATGCCTTTTCCTTACAGCCATCCTGTTCACAGAGGATGGACATGGGCTGGGGTGGAACAGTCATTTTTTCACTGGATTTCTACTGCTGAGGAGAAGCCTCTGCATTTAAAAGCAGTATGTCCCAAGAAATGGTTTAGATTTTTAGTAGGTAAATAGCATGTGGGTTTTAACCTATTTTAGACATGCCAACAGA
Source organism: Vireo altiloquus (assembly GCA_013396875.1). Taxonomy (NCBI): domain Eukaryota; kingdom Metazoa; phylum Chordata; class Aves; order Passeriformes; family Vireonidae; genus Vireo; species Vireo altiloquus. Next base: position 316,702 of record VZRF01010184.1, on the reverse strand, counting down.
ACATGGTTGCACATGATCACTTCAAGAAATGCTTTCTCTTTGCCCCCGACATTAAACATACTCCTGTTTTTTTTCTAAAAATGACAGCTAATGACATAACCCAGGAGTCTACATTCTTTAATGTTCCATGGCATATCCACACCATTGGGTTACCTTGCAGACCAAATGCAGATTCTATTTCATAGAAGGCCATTTTAAATATACAAGTGTCTGCCTAGAAAGTGAGTTCAATCAGCTTTGAAAAGCTGTATCATAAACAGCCAAATACAAGTACCAGGACAGTCAAAACAAACACAGTAATTAAGTATCAACACTAAGTAACCCATAAAATAGGACCTTTAATTAGTCCAAGACATTGTTTAAAATTAATATACTACTTTCATTATTTGAAACTCACCTTCTGAGCCAAGTCCTGAGGAATCCCCAAGTCACTATGTACCCTGTTCTATCCTCCCCATCTCCTTTTTGGACAGCTCTCTGCAAATGCATGATCTTTCAGCAAACAGCCTACACTAAAAGAACCAAGTGTAAAAGGGGAAGATACTCAGGAGTCCCCACACCACTCAGCCAGCACATCTGCCTCACCCTGCTGCTCTAATCTCAAACCTGCCAATCAGCAGCCAGTGTCCATCTGCCCAAAATACAGAGTGGAGTAAAAAAAGCAAGCAAAAATTTCTAATCAATATTTGTGCTGCTGAGTATATTAGCATCAGTCTATGATCATTCCTTACTGGGTTAGAAAAATCTACCTTTCTTAGGTAGAAATTCACTAGGATTCACTAGAAGAGAAAAAAGCAGTGTCATCCTACTGGGTTGCAAGTTCCACCAACATGATAAAATACATGTAAAATCACAAAAAATCTCAAAAGAAGCTTTCTTTATACAAAGAGTTTAATGCCTCCTTAAATTTGGTCAGTTAAATATACCAATATAGTCCTCTGTTTCCAGCCTAGGCATTTAAAACAGATCCCTTTACAACTAAGTATATAAAGTGCAGGAAGTAGATGATTCATTAAAAGAAAACAGTTGTTGAAATTTTACTCCACAAAAACATGTATCTTTTTCTGTGTGTTACAGAATGTTGTCATCTACTGCTGTCTGAGAGGCTCCCAGTTAATTCTGGATCATTACCATTCCTAATTTCAGTGGCATGCACACATCCCCTATGATATACATACACAAAATAATAACATCACTGTCTTCACATTTGATTACTAAAATACCTCTAACATGCTTGAATGTAAAGATTACTATTTTAAGTGACAGCTATGATACTGTTACTTTACCTAGACACTGAATGGAAAGCAACAGCAAAAGACTTAACAGGGTTTCACAACAGTTACATATTAAATTATGAATACTGATTTTTCCATTCCACTCTGTGACTGACATGGATTGTGACCAGAAGTGAATCACCCGTGACAGCTAGTGAAAATTTATATAGTCAAAGGATTCTCTGAAGGAGACCTCACTACAGCACTATCAAACCTAACTATGCAAAGCTCATTCTAGCCATCATGGATGTGACCAGGCTGTACAATCGTATTTCACGCCACGATGGCACTGAAGTCTGCCTGAAGCCCTTTCAAGGAAAGAGAGTCAGCATTCAGCCCAAAGACACTGCCAAAGTTAATTAGTTTACCCTCGCCATCTGTACCTTTACCCAAAACACTGCTAATTACGCACTAAGATCCCATGACAGTATTCTGAAAGAAGTCAACCCACCTTCAAGCCAGTTCTCCCACACCCACTCACCCTGACATTGCTGAACTTACTCCGGTTCCATCTTCTACACACATCTCCCTTCTCCTTAAGATTCCTTAAGGTGTCACAGCCTCTTTTTTGATCTCCCTCCTGTCCCATAGGGCTGCATAACCACACATCTTTTTAGAAGGAAAAGTCTACAAACAAACCCACAAAAGGTCTCTCAATGACCCATTTGCTGTATTGTAGGAAAAAACTTACTTAAGTTAGAAAATGTTTGTTTACTCATCATACCTGCAAGATCACTACTGCCACAAGATTAAAGAAAATCTTACTCTAGGGTGTGCTTCATACACAACAAGTCTTCACAGATAATATTCTATTTTTTTTTAAGTGCTGAAAAGACAACACAGTGAGAAAAGGCAATGGAGGCAGGGGAACCCAAAAATGCTAAAAAGCCTTTCCAAAAGTAGACACAAGAGCAGACGTCATACTTTAACACATTTATATAGGGCTTTAAAAACAGCTAAGAGTCAGCAATAAAATGGTGCAACAGCAGCCTCCATCAGTCTAAGGTGAAGTGAATGATAAGGTGCAGTCATTCAATCTGATATCCTGACACAATAAAGAGACCCTGGAACGTAAGTGTTCCTTCCAGACACAGGCAAAAAAACCCAAAACCCTTACTTCAACAAATAACTACTTCATAACTTCTTTTGAAAATAATGTTCGAAAAATGGCATCCCAGCCCTAACCTCCCAGACACATCCTTCCTAGGTGCACCTCATCTCCATGGTCCTTCTGCAAAGCAAATTGCAACTTTTATTAATACAAATCTCCAAAATAAGTTCCAGGTCTACAATGCGGCCTTTTCTCTTCCAGGGTGAGCAGAACATTGCAGAGAGGTATCTAATGCTTTCAGGGAAGGTGGCCAGATGACAGTTTCAGGATCCTTTTTCTACAAACGCTGTGGAGGTGGTGGAAACTCACAGCTCTACCAGCTGGCCGTGAACTAAGATACCAGAAGGTCCCAGTGCCTCCTCTCACATGAATGCAGCTGAGTAGGTGGATGATGTAGTTTAATCGAAGTGCAATAAGAAGCAGGGTAAAGTGGGATGAAATGACAGCCTCAACTATTAAATTTTTGCATTTCAGTTTCTCAAAAGTGCTTTACAGCGTCAGATATCTTAAGTATGATTCATCCTAAGGACTCATATCCTTTATTAGTGTGTTTTCTTGACAGAGCCTGTAAGCTATTTAACAAAGTTCTCATCGTTTTCTAGATAGAAACTGATTAGAACAATTCTAAGCATGAAGAAAGATAGAAATGTACAGAGGGCAAAGCAGGGGAAGAAAAATTAGGAATGCAATAGTTTAAACAGAAGAATATAGAGAGAGACCTTTTTACCAACATTTTTATTCATAGAGGCTGATAACACTGTCTAGTATACAAAGGCTTATGCCTGCTCTCTGTATTATTAATGTATAAAAGAATTAACTTACTAGAATGAGAGAAAAACATAAAATAGTAGAGGAAAAACAAAACAGAATAAAGAAACCTAAAGAAGAAAATACTCAAAATACAATCCTCAAAGTACACACACACCTGACTGGCAGTATCACTTACAAAAAAAGGCTATGGTCATATTTGAAGGAATATAAACTTGTGCTTCAGTTTCTTGAGAGCTAAATTTTAAGTAGATTGTCACCAAACCTCAACTTTCTTTTGCTTCTCAAATTCCTTAATAAATGTTAAACAGTTTTGGTTTTTCTCTCCCACGTAAGTGGCTAAATGCACAACCTCTAATTATAGATAATTACAACTATAAAACATTTCTCTTCTATACAAAACCGTATTTCAGAATGAACCTTCAAGGTCTGATTTTTATGACTTTACAAACGTGTACAGGACTGTACAACAACAAGCTACAAGGTATCCCGTACAGGAAAGTATGCGATTTAGAAGAAACAATGGCAACTAAAAGCAATAAATAAGTAAATTTGACAGAGGAGCTTCCCGTGTTTAAAGACACAATCAGGTAGCTCACTCTCTATGAGCCCCCACCAGGGTCTATAGAAAGTAAGAGGTGAACAGCTCTGTCTTTCCATCAAAGAGCCCAGCTGGCCAGCTTATGCCGCTGGCTAAAATGGGTCTGAGCTGGGAACACTCTTTGACATCAGAGCTAATTGGATCTACTGGTTAGCTGCTCTGCAAGGGCTGCTCCCCCTGCCCAGACACACTTGTCCTGCTTCCCCAGCATAAGCCCTGCCACTCCAGAGCCTACAGAAAGCGGTTCAGGAACAAACTGTCCTCACTCACGGCAAAGGTTATCTGCTAATTTGACTTTCTAAGCTTGCTCAGCAAGGAGTCAGACAAGAAGCAGTGCCAAGGAGGGAGTGGGAACACACAGGTCTGATGCCTAGCAGCAACTAGGCTTTATCCTACTGCCAAGTTGCACATTAAGGCAGATTCTAAACTAGAGCGAGACAGGCATAAATCTCTGGCTGCCTTCACTGAGGAGGACAAAATCTGTTCAGCTAGCAGAGAGTTGTGTTCAACTGTTAACTAAAAAAGTGGCAAAATCCTTAAACTGACACAAGAATGTAATATTGGGCTCTGCATTCCTGATTTCTACTCTAGAAAGTATGTAAAATCAAACTCAAATTCATAACACACTTTAAAATTCAAACACAGACAGCACTTAGCTGTAGTTATTTAGTATCAAACCAATTAATAAATTCCAACCCATGACAGGAAAGAAAGAGGTTTGCTTTCATTTCATCATTGACAGGAGCAAGACCAAAAAGTCAGTCCCATTGCTGATGGCACTCCCTGTGAGTTTTCTGCTTCCAGATAGAACATTTGCATAAAACAGAACTTCAAAATACAAACTGCAGATGTTTCTTATTTCATGTTTGGCACACAGACTACAACTATTACCTCATGCCTGCTATGCTGGCTTGCCTCTTTGTTTTTGGACTCAATGCACTATTCACCCCATGGAAACACAAAATTATAGTCCTAGTTTCCATTCAGTTCCATATAGCAACTGCAGAGGAGAATGCTACCTTTTAAACTTGCAAAGTTTGTCAACTGCAGTATGAAGAGGGGAAAGTCTAGGAAAATAAACACATTAAGCTATGCTTAAAGTTAATATAAACTTTGAACAGCAAGCCCTCAGGACATGCAATCAGTTCTTACAGTCTGTTAAAAAACCTGTGTGTTTGTAGTTTATCAGCTGAATCCTCCTATAAAAAAAACCCTGATGACCACAGGTTATCATCTGTTTCACCCCTTCTTACAGCTTAGCTTTATTGGTATTCAAAACCAGGTAAGTTTTTCTCCAAGCTGTTTGTCATTCTAGCACTTTTCTTACAGAATTACCTTTGTCCTCTCTCTCTCTGTTTAAAGGCTTAAATCAATCTCCTCTGTGCGTGGGGAAAAGTGAAGTAATCCTAACTGCTAAAATTAGTCAAAAAATACTAAATGGTTTTAAGTAGCTCCCACACTTTGCAAAGTGGAACAAGTAAGAGTCTAGCAGTCTTACTTTAAAAAAGGAAAAGTGCATCATTTCTCTTCTCTTTGTAGTCAAATATCAGTTCTAGAGATATACTTGACACTAAAAGAAATGGAGAAGACAGAGATTCTCCCAAAATTTCACTGAAATGTTTTCCCCAAGTGTGAAAAATGAAGGAAAAAATCCCAGCACTGTGAAAGAGGTCTAACGTGCATTATAAACACAACAGGAACTACTTTAATGCGCAAGTATCAGAAAACTGAGCCTCCAGGCTATAGTTTAGTGCAAGCTAACAGAAGAATGCACAGTGTAATAGAACTATGCAAGGGAGCTCCCACATTGTTACAATTGCAGTGGAAAGGACAAAATTCTGTCTTCGCATAAGACATTAGGACATTTTCTTTACAAACTTCCAGTGCCTATGTCACAGAGCACAACTTTTCCCCACACTTAGCTTTACAGGTTCCTCTCACACCTATTTAATATAAGAAAGAACAATACCCTGGAAATTGAAAACTAGTAGTTAAAAAAAAAATCCTTCACACAATGCACCATCAACTCAGGATACTTTCAGCCAAAACCAGCACTTCTTGTGTTTCTGTCTTCACAACTGCAAGCACTTATGATGCAAAGCTTTACATTACAATAATTCTACCAACCACACAAAAGCCTTTGCTCAATGAGAAGAGAAGAGAAGAGAAGAGAAGAGAAGAGAAGAGAAGAGAAGAGAAGAGAAGAGAAGAGAAGAGAAGAGAAGAGAAGAGAAGAGAAGAGAAGAGAAGAGAAGAGAAGAGAAGAAAAGAAAAGAGAAGAGAAGAGAAGAGAAGAGAAGAGAAGAGAAGAGAAGAGAAGAGAAGAGAAGAGAAGAGAAGAGAAGAGTGCAACGGTTTGCTTTGGTTTTGCTAAGTAGCAAAAATTATGAAGTTTTAAGCATTTATTTAGTATTTCCAACGTCTTTGCGAGCTTTTAGTTAGGTAACTATACTTTGTACTTTGTTTTCTTATCACCCACAGAACCATCAGGCCTTTGGTCAGCATTAGCACTGAACTTTTATACAAAACACTAATTCTCAACAATAAGAATGCCTCCAAAGGCACTGAGAATTGCCAAAAAGTATAAATAGCTTCACTGAAGAGGAGGCATTCGGGAGAGAAGACACCATCTTAGAAGAAAGACAGACTTGGAAAAAAAAAAAAAGGTTAATTTGTTTTGAAACGTTCAAAAAAGTTGCAGCTTTCCACACCATCTGGAAACTATGCTACAAAAGGAGTAAAACAAACATTAAAAACATAAGGATACCTTATAAGGAATCTCAGATCTGACTCCAGGATCATTCAAGAATGTTTCTAGTCTGAATATCACACCACTGGTCTCTAACATATCAGGAAGCTGGAAGTTTGAATAGTATCTTTTCATTTTTCACTTGTATTTGCTAAGTCTACTTCAGTTATTTTAACAAATGAAGAGGCAGTAATGACTTTTACTTGACACTACTTGCACTACCCTTCCTCAGCAATACTGAGAGAGTCTCCTACCACCTCTTCAGTCATTATCCATTATTCTGGACTTGCTTAAACCTGTGAATCCACTAATTGGTGGAAGTTACACTGTCCAATGGAATTAATGTCACTTTTTCCTGATCCTCACTTAACCTTTTTCAGCCTTCCTGGTAAATCTGGGGATTAACTATATACTTCCTGATGTCATCTGCAGCAGCAAACCAAGACTCTGCTGGGAGATTTTTCCACTGTCCACCAGGTGATTGAAGAGCTACTCTGTTTGACTCTAAATAACCCATGCCTGCCAGACATCAGGACAGATGTTTCCTGCAGTGGAATGGACAGATTCCTGTCAGTTGCCTGACACCAGGGCCAGGCACCTGTAAATCGCCAATTCGGTACTTAACTTCAGTATTTTCCTGGTCCAGCTTCCCCAATTAGTTTGCCTAAAGGCTGAACCAGTGCTAGAGTAGGCACATTGGATACACTAAGGACATATGAGTGGAGAAAGGTGGGAGCAACTACCCACTAGATGATCTTAGCTACAAAATGAAATCATGCCCTGCTATCCACCCTCATACACACCTTCAGCCTAAACAAGGAGTTTACCTGCCATATTTTCCCACATTTCAGAGACTATCACACCTTCAAAGAAAAAAAGAATAAAAAATACTTAAAACTCAACCTTCTTTTCTTTGTGCTACTGACTCCTTCTACAGATGGGCCTTTCAAATCTCAAAAACCAGCAGAGATCCCTGGGGAATGAGGAACAGAAAGATGCAGTGTCATTTACGGCACTGCCGGCTGCAGAGAAATAGGTCACTTGAGCGTGGCTGTGCAATCAATAGGATGTTTGCACTCAGGCAACCAAGCCAGATGCTATGGAGCACAGTGCCCAGGGAAAACTAGCATCCTCGGGGGCAATTCCACAGGGGTCAGCAGTTCCTGGGAATATAAGAGATGATGTGTCAGGACTAACACACTTGTGAGCATATTTACATGAGTTAGTCCCTGCTGAATGTTCTCCTTCTCCAGCCATCCACTCTGGGCCTCTGCAGCTGATTTGCAGTGTCCCAGAGGACACATTTAGTGCATCCTCAACTTGCCCTAGACAGCAAGAAACTTCATGGAGAAGCCTAAGGCAGGAGCCAGAACCTTATTATACTTCAGTATACCTTCCCTCAGTGTCGGCAGCAATAAACTTCAGGACACTATATTTAGTATTACTCCTGAAAAGAAACATCAAAACATAATGGCTTCCTCCTGAAGAAGTTTTATGGGGTGCAGCTGCCCAGATGCTCGCGGGGGCTGCAGGGAGGCCTGTGTGAGGAGTGTCCAGGGCTGCTGGGCAATGAACACAGCTGGTTCCAGACAGCTCCAAGGCAGCCACGGCAGGGCTCAGCTGAACCCCGCTGCCATGATGGCAGTGCCTCAGGGAAAGCATTTGCTCAGAAAGAGCAAAGCACACCCCATGAGCAATGAGTGAGGGAGAACAAGAGTGCGAGAAACAGCCCTTCGAACAGAGGCAAGAGCAGGAGAGGAGGAGGAGGAGCTCTGAGCAGAGGCACTCTGTAAGGCCCTAGAGAGACCAGACTGGAGTAGGGCAACAGCACAAGGAAGGAGTGTGAAGAGGAGTCAACATGGACTGAGACCATGGCCAAGTCTCTTCTGCCTGCGAGAGCAGCTGGCAAGCAATCTCTCTGTCTTCACTGCAACTCGAGCTTTTCCATCCTATTTTCTCTCCTGTCTCACTGAGGATTGGGAGCAGCAAGCAGCTGAGTAGCCAGCCAAGGCTAACCCGTGGCAGAAGCCAGTAAGAAAGCCACTTTTTGAATCACACTGAATATGCCTGAATGCGTTTTAAAGCTAATCACAACCACAATGAGACTGTTTCATTGTTAGTGTACAATTTTAAGACACATTTGGCCATCCAAGAGGTTACTGACAATTATAACCAAGTCAGCACTTTTTCAGCCAAAGAACCACCAGCACAGGAAATGACAATTAGTGTAACGCTTGAACTATTAAACCACACACAAGTTGTACGATAAAAACAAGCAGCCAAAGAGTACAGAAAACAGAGCAGTTGATATTAAACAAGTATATAACAAGTACTATCTCTCTTCTCCTTAACTAATTTGTCTACAACAAATAGGCTTTCCTTTCAGCAGTGGTAGATGATCACCTCTGGCTATAACATCAAGTCATGCAATTTAGGAGGCTTTCAGCTATTCTTACCACCATGTGTCATATTTTGAAACACACGGGTTCTTTAACAGGTATTAAATGCCTACGTAAATCTTAGCATAAATAATTTGCAACTGTAAGAATCAATATTTGACTGATATTCCAGACATCATTTGGAGAATCTACAGGCGCTACTTTCCTACTAGCACTTCCTTCACCACCTCCCCCTAGGGCAGATAGGATGTCTCAGGCTGCTTTTTACTACATACTTATTCTGTAAAACCCCTTAAAAGGAATGCATTCTTCTCAAAATTATTAAAGTAGTAACTACTTCCTTTAATTAAAATTTTAAAAGCACAGAATTACTGCAACCACAAGTCTATATTCAGTCAGCTAAAGTGTAACATACAGGGAGATCAGAACAACTGCTAACCTCCAAACCCAACACTACAATACACCCTCACATCTATCATTCTTCTCTTGCCAAGCAGTTCTGCACAGATTAACAAAGAGTGGATGCTATATCCATAAAAGTGAGTTGCCTGGAGGAAGAAAAAAAAAAAAAAAGGCACTGCTTTTGGGAGTAAGTAGCTCCTGTTCACCATCACTCAAACACAGAATGTCATTTGACCCCACAGTGATCTGTGAAAGATCTCAGAGGCCACTCTAGCAGCCAGTTGGGCAGCTGGAACGTTACATTTTTAAGTTTGAGTGAACAATCTTTACAATGCACCACATACAAACACATTTATACACTTATAACTGGTAACCAGTTTGAAATGTATGCTTGGACTAACTCACCGTTTATTGCCTTGCCTAGCCTGGAAAGATAAACCTGCCTTTTCAAGATACTTCAAGAGCTGTAACATCCCTGGCTGCAGGTCTCCAATAGCAGACCAAGAAAACTTGTTACAGAAACAAAAGCATCGGAGCTCTGTCTCTTCCTCCACCTCAAAGGATGAAAACAGGCATCACTGGCCCCATTTCCACCCCCCTCAGCTGGGTTAGGAAGCTGCCTGTGAAGCCCATGGGCACCCCAAGAAGGCAGTGCCCCATGGGCCTTACAATGTGTTGGGACCTTATTGCTGCTGACACTTTGTGACATCACTAAATAATCTTTCAGACCCACGTGTGTCACGCTGCCAGTGAGGCTCAAGTAGAAGAACGCAGGGCAAATCACATTGCCAGGGCTCCAGGAGCAGAAGGATGCAGGCTACTATTTTTAGGGAGTGTCAATAACATCCTTTTGATGTCCAATATTACCAATAGGCAATTCTGGACACTGGAAAGAAGCTTGACTAGAGGTGGCACAGTTTACTAAAAGTAATAAATATGCGTTATTTAATTTTAAAGAGTGCTTCTTTCACTTTCCAGAGGCATCTCTTGGACACACATGGCCTAACTGAATGGCTGCATGCCTCAGAGGAACAACACACCTAGATGAACACTTTCACAGTCTTAAAAGAGTTATTATCCACGTGTGCATTTCAAAGGCTGGTCTAGATAAATAAGCAAAGGGATTAAAATGCTGTATGCCCTTCACTGCAGTTAAATTCCTAAGCACGTGGGTAACTGCTGTCTTTATAGAGGTACAAACTATGCTGCAAGGGTTTCATAAACAGTCACGTGTACAAGACTACTGAAAGACTTAAGTCAATCACACACATTTCAAAAACAGCAGTTTAATTTTTCAGGACAGGCACTGAGACTGTAAGGAGCTGAAATTATTTTGCATGGGCAGCAAACTTTGTCATTAAATTCACTGATTACACAAGAAGCACCTCTCCAAAAAAGAAATCTCAGTGGGATGCAAACAAGACAGTAAAATTTTCTTCAGAGAAGGCACTCCTATTAAACCAAAAAGCAAGTACCATTTGGAAATGAGAAGAAAGAATAAAACTGAAGGTAACAAATTAAATATGCTCCAGAAGGGTCCTTGCCTGTTACATTTTAAGATAACCAGAATTAATTTGCGTCTATTACTAAAAAGCTGCTAATTCCACTGTGTAAATAGAATAGCTCAGTAAGCACCTAGCTTTGTAACGTAATTGTATGATTTTCAACGATTTTCAAAGATTTTCAAAAGTAATACCTCTAAATACCCATATCCACAGATAACTAAAGTACAACTAGCAAAACAGAAGGCTTTTCAGTATAAAAAATAGGGTTTACCAAGAATTATCAAGTCATTAACTATTATGCTCCCACACCAATCAGAATCTACAGCAAGTACCTGTCACTAAAGTATTAAACTTATCTTGACAGAAGAAAGGTTCCTTCAGTTTAAGAAATAAGTACTTCAACTCCTGCTTCCTAGTAGGACACTGCTGCTGTGCTACAAAACACTTTTCCCATGAACAGCTTCCTCAAAAAAAAAAAAATCTAACATGGCACTAACAATAACACAGGATCTTAGTATTGTCATTCCTTCAATAAAATATCTGCATGGAGCTAATTAACTTCCACATCTTCAGACAGATTACAAACCTCACAAACAGCTTCTCATCTGTTTCCCAGTAGGACAGATGAAGGAGGGCACTCCTGTGTTGGAAATTATAATGCACACAGCATCCCTCAAGGTTAAACATCTATCTACTTGCTTTCTAATTAAGCACCACTTTTTGTTAGTTTATATTATCTCAAATTAGATCTTCTTATACCTGTTTTGCTACCTTACACTTCTACTACGTACAGAGAGACATTTAAGTACTCATGGTTAATACAAGTTCAAAAGAGAAGGGATGGGGGGAGGAACTTTTGTGTAGAAGCAATACACAAAATGTGTTCTCAAGTCTTAAAGACAATTCTAACAAACAAGCAAAGCAAAACATTAATCCAATAATTCACTGATCAAATTTGCTGATAAATTCAACACAGTACTAAAACACTTTATTTGACCTCAAACAAAAGGGAAAACAATGTAACAAATGTCACAATCTAAAGATTTCTGAAACAAGTGAAAAATGAACACCAACAACCTTTGTAACAGTCTGAAGATAGTGTCAGAGTACACGGTGATATAATCTTTTAATATTCCTGTCCCAAATACAAATAATCAAGAACTGAAACACCCTAAATTCCTGCAGTTTCGATCAAATTAACTGAAATCTTCATACCTATTGTTCAGAATACACACTTTGCAAGCCGTAGCACAAAGATAATGTAACTCCATTCTTTTGCAGGAAACACTAAATAATTTTTAAAAATGCTTCAACACGGCAAATGTGTTATACATAGAAATTCATAACTTAATCACAGTACAGAGAAAAAATAACAATGTCTTCTTATAGGGATGAACATTAGCCTACTTGTAGAGATTCAGGCAGCTGCTGAGAATGTCACAGCAGCTCTTGTATTTGCAAGAAAAACCCTGTCAGTCGAAAGCAAAACAATCTCGCCATTTAAGTATGTCAGCTAACTGTATACACATTATACAGTCATCTTTTGCGAACCCAAAATTAAAACATAAATCCAAATTTCTGAAGGAGAAAAATTACTCCAACAGCACTACTTTGCACTTGCAATGGCAGAGCCAAACCACAGACCTCCACTAGTGATCAATTGCTTCAATAAATCACAGCATGACAAAATATTTGCAGAAGCCCTGCCAGAGCAAAACAGGTGATAGAGTCCATAGTATTTTCAGATCCTGAAAAGGGCATCCTAAAGAGCCAGGACCTTGCCTTACCTGCCCAAAAGCATTGCTCACACGGCTCTGCAGCCAATTCACCAGTTTTCCTCTGCCACTTTGACAGCCTTGACGGAGGAAGTCAGCCTATCGCTTGCACAGCAGTGTTTCCCGTGAAACAACCTAACTCCGAGCATTAACATTTCAACGCATCCCTGCTAGCCCGTAGGAACTAGGTTCTAATTAATCAAGAGACAGAAAAGTGGTGGAGGGGAAAAAAAAAAAAAAAAAAGCAACAAACCAGGACTCGACCCATTTGTTGCGGTCTAAATTTAAAACGAAAAAAGCATCAAGAGCAGCACGCTAGCAGCCTCTGCTTAAGGGGGTGTTAGCCTCTGCTAACATAAACCGGGGATAGAAGAGAAAGCCCAAAACATGGAAACGGATTATGTAGGTTAAGCTCAGCTTTTGTCATCCGCCGCAAGGTCCAGCTAAGGAAACGCTGAGCCCCCGGCTGGGGCCGATTCGGCGCCGGCGGCACCGGGCCGCCCCCGCGCCCCCTCCGGGCGCCACGTCCTCCTCCGGCCGCCGGGCGTGGGGAAGGGGCCGCGCCGCTCCCCGCGCGCCCTGGGGACAGAGCCGCTTCCTCCGGC
>VZRF01010184.1:215743-303008 GCA_013396875.1 Vireo altiloquus | reverse complement strand
GGGGGCGACGCCGCACGGGACAGCCCGGCCCAACCCAACCCAACCCAACCCGGCCCGAGCCGGCCCATCCCGCCCGGCTCAGGCCCCGCCGCGCCCTGGAGGTGTTTTTGGACTCGGGTTTGGTCACTTACTCGCCGCCCGCTCGCCCTGGGCTCGGGGAAGGGGCTGGTGGGCAGCGGCGTGTGCCGGTCCCCGGGAAAAGCGCTGAACTGACAGCACTTAGCGTGATGTAAAGGTAATCGGCCAAGGAAAGTGAAATGCCTGACTCCAGAGCTGCGGCAGTGGAAATACCCAAGGCCAGTATTTAGTAAGTACAGTTCATAATAAAATCACAATTTTCTTCCGCTTTTTTTGTTTTAGTAAGAAAACGAAGCGGAAATAAAGAAGAATCGTAACATCTATCTGAACGATCAGTTTCACCAAAAGATCCCCGGTAAAATCATAAAGTTTAAGCCACAGGACTGGGAACAAAATCTTCCTGTCAGCAATAATTCAAACCCAGTAAGAAGCGCATCCCTTCTCCACACTGCTTTGAGTCTGCTCCAAATGCTTCAAACGATAATTCTGCAAGAGCAGCCTTCCGGTTACTGTCGCTTGCAACTGCAGCCCAGTGGTCCCCATCGTAAACTACCTTCTGAACAAGCGCACCCTGACTCAATCCACATAATCAGACAAAAAGAGGAGGAGAAAACACTTGCACAGTTTCTAACTTCAGCATAGCCATACCATGATTACAAAACACACACCCACCGAAAGAAGAAAAGCATGGCATCAGACAGCATTGTAGATTATTATGGACATCAGAGTTTAGGGAGGTGTGGTGAAGCAGAACCAGCTCTGTGTTTGTGTGGAGACATTAGTAATCAATAAATAAAATTGTGTTCAAACATTTCCTGCTGACCCAATGCATTTTTAATTAGTAGCTGATGATCACAGAATAGCTTTTATCTATTCAGAAAGTTATGTGTTTTATTGCAGCACAAGTCATGTTTTATTTATCCCCAGCTTGGTATTCATAATGTACTCAGTAAAAAGAGGCCTCGGAAGTACTGGCATGAGCATATAGAAATGCTGCATGTTGTTATTTCATCCTCTTTCTTATCTGCATAAAGCCCTTGTGCACTCACCAAAGACCTCACAATGATGGGCATTCCTCGCCAGCTTGTTTTAACTTCAGAGTGTAACTGTCAGTGGGTGTTGTGTAGGTAGAGTTGAAGAAACAGACTTTAATGTTACCAAATAGTGAATAAAAAACCCAAATAGTAAAACTGCAGAAGATCCTGTCAAAACCTTCAGACTGTTGCTAGAAGTCCTTGAATGATAAAAGGTCAGAAGCATTTTCCAGAAGTCACAAATACTGTTTTACTGTAGAACACCAAAGCAGGAACTAAATTATTGTTGACAACACCTCAGTGAAAGCATCCAGTTTTCAACCCTGAAGCCAACATCTATACTGAAGAATATTTGTGAGATAGATGCATAGTAGGTAAATATGAATTTTAGAAGGAAGCGTAAAAGCTAAAGTATCTTGCAAAACATTGAAGACAATGAAACACAAAAACAGCTTAGCTCAAGACCTCTATAACTTGACTGCGTGTAACATTTGTAGCATACTATTTTGTTGGATTAGAGTGTGTACTTAGCATATTTGCAGGAGGATGCAGTGAGCTGTAAGGAAGCTGAATATTAAGAAGGGGAAGGTATCTAGCTGCAGGCAAGAAGAAAAATTACCTCATGACTGCTAAGCTCTGGAGTTTGTGCTGCAAGAATCCAGAGGCATATTGCGACTGCAGAAAGCTGCATGCCTGGAAAAGGTGTGGTAACTGCTCTTCTATCTTCTAATAAATGTCATGGCAGTGGTTTTATGTAATTTGTATTGCTGTTCATGGAAGCTTTACAGTTTCCTTTGTATCTCCTGCCTAGTCATGAACAATACCACAGAAGAAAAAAGAAAAGATAAAAAAGCCAAGAGTGGCAGAACACAACCAGGTAGTCTGGCTGAATCCCATCCAATCACAGGGCTGTGTCTTCCAAGGTGTCCCCACTGGGACATCTGTGCTTTGACAATGCTACTACTCCGAGCAGAAAGGAAAAAACAATTGTGCTTAAGTTTAAGCAGTCAGATAACAAAACCTGAGACATTTCCATTGTTATGATTTGATATTAAGTTATTTTTATAGAAATGGAATGTAATTAGTAAAGCTTTTTCACCACAAACGACCACAGTGTATCTGTCTGGAAACCAGGCCAAACTGAAGCCAGTAGTTTTATTCTATAAATAAATTTTAGCTGGTTAATGCTTTATTCTCTATCCAGCAATGCTTTACATCTGCAGTCTGCTTCTGTATACAGTTCTAGACCTGGAGCAGTATTTGTTTTAGATTTTCAAAAATCTCTTGAAAAAGTGTGATGATTGGTCTGGACCTCCTGTAAAAAAAAAAAAAAAAAAAAAATTGTGCTATTTAATGCTGCTGAAGCAATCCCCTATTTTCATGTGGACCTAAGCTTGGAAATGCAGTGGGCCCTGAGGACATCCAAAGTCCCCCTTCTTAACAACTCTCTGTTGTCCCACCTGCGAGGCTTCCATGCAGAGGGGTGGGCAATAGTGATTCTGGTCCACTTCTTCCCATGCCTTTGTCCCTCTGTGCCTAAGGGAGCACACCTGCTCTAAGGTGACTTTGATGAGAGTGGAAACTTGGAGTCGTCAAGGTTGGAAAAGACCTCTAAGATCATCAAGTTCAACTGCTAAGCTTGTCACCTCTTATTTCTCTTGGTTGATAAGAATTAGGAGCATGACAATCTGTGTTCCAGTGTTGCCTCACTCAAGAGGGGGGTATCAAGGTCCTGATACTCATGGAAAACAGCAGCACGGTATGAGGGAAAACTCATGTAACCTTACACGTGGATAAAACTGTAAGTGGAAACAGCCTGCATCCCCAGGTAATTATTGTGAAATGTGATGCTCCAGACAATGAATGGACTCAATTTCTTAGTGTCTGAAAAGCCTTTTCCCCACCATTTTTTTTCTGACACAAACTCCACCTTCTTGGCAGAATGAACAAAGGAAAATGACAATAGAAAGTAACAGCTTAAGCACTGGGACTAGGCAGATGCTGTCTCATTAAGGTCAATTGGAGCATGTCTTATCCAAGGGTTTGTGATCTGTCTCCACGTTCACAAATCACATCCCTTTTTTTCCCCCTCAGTAAAAACATAATGCTTGTGGTACAATTAAGTTGAAGTATAACCTGTAAAAGCAGCATTCTCCTTTGATCAAAGTCAGAAATAAATGCAATGTTTATTCTACACACTTGCTTTCACATTTAATAAGATTAAAATATTATTAAAAAACCCCAAATGCAAATATCTAAACATTGTTCCAAGAGAATGCAGACCGTTTCCCCTGTCTAGTTATCAAGTATGCATGCATTCTATCAAAAAACAACAGTGGTATTTCTGCAAGCACATCTACATTGTAAATTACTTTGAAATTAAAATCACAAATTTTCAGTTATTGAGTTGCTTCACTAAGTGCAGCGATTCTTTCCCTCCACCCACAACTTTTCCTGTTGAACACTGTGTCCTAGCAAAGTCTTAGCAGCCTTTAAGAAGCCTTTGAACAATTCCTCCTGTTTTCCAAAAAAATAACTATGTATGTTACAAAGAGGCCCTTAAACTGCATTGGGTGTCACTGTAATTAAGAACACATTAGCTTACCTGTGGAACTGCACACCTGCTGGTAGGGGCACGCTGGCCTACAAAAGACTGAAATGTTTTGCTCAGAGTGCACTGCACAGCATTAACAATAAATTGTGTCACCTAATATCTGTGAAGTAGGCATCGTGAAATGACAGAGTGTACACAATGTTCTTGTTTTTGCCTTTTCTACAAGCGAATGGGAGTGCACATCTCACAGAGGAGCACAAGCTGATACCAGTGTGAATCTGCTTTGCACTGCGCTTTCGCTAACAGCTTCTTAGACCATGGGAGAGAGTCAAACCGAGCAGATTGTTGTTACCATACCTATAAACATAGCTAATAAACCATAGCTACAGTTTATTACCAACATCCTAAAATAGCAGATTCTTCTTAATGTTCCTGCTTTCAGAGTCAGATTTTCACCTGAGAAATTATTTACAGAATTGCTAAAAGACCTTTGGAGTCAGGAATTTTTCACCTTTTGTGCATGTGTGTTTGATATTAATTTAAAATAAGCCACAGAGAATTAAATCAACTTTGTGTTACCAACTCAGTGCAGGAAGAACATATACAGGAGTGGCATCCAGTGACATCTAACCAGTAACTTATGAAGAAATACAGGAATTTCCCAGGTATCTTTTTCTCAAGGGGAAATTTTTTGAGTTCTGCTATTCTATCTTCCCTTTTCTCCATCCTGCCTTCTTCCCAAAAGCAGAAAAAAAGAAGAGGAAATATAAATGGTTTAGGAGGAGATGGAGAGAATATGCAAAAACCTACAGGCCAGAGGCAGGTCTTCTTCCAGGCTTCCAAATTTCCTATAAAGTTTAAGTGCCTGTACCAGAGAAGCCAGGGAGCCTCTTCCCCTGTCCCTACCAGAACTCACTAACATATCCAGCTTCTTTGCAAAACATTATGCTTTCACAAAAAATATTTTAAAAAAATTGTTTCTCCTACTCAGTTGCACAACTTTTTCAGAGAATCTCCAGTTCTCTTGTTCTTGAGCCCACTTGAGTGACCTTCTGTGAACACACTGTCTGATTTTAGGAGCACCGATACTTTTTGTATTTGCTTCTCTGTGCTAAAACTTACTCTAAAGCCCAGGAGGCCCCAGCAGTGCTGCAGTTTAGGTTTTTGATCCAACTCCCACTGACAATGCTCAAGTTTTTATAGCTGGCATTTTACTTCAAGGCAGAATTTTTTGACTCTGTGTTACACACAGACAAATGAGTGCAGAAGGATAATGCATGAAACTGGATGATATCACTACATAATAATTTGCAGGGTTTTTTAAAGCTTCTTTATGTATGTTAAACTCCACCTCAAATGTGAAGTAATTGCTGTATTAGAAGCACAAAAGCAGCATTTAGCCTGACCTGTTTAAACTTACCTGCTTTAAACGTTAATTAAAAAGCACCCCCTTGTATGCAGTCACTGAAATAAAGGTTCAGAACATGTAGTTCGGGTTCCCTTTTTTGGGTGGCCTTTTTCCACCTCAGGGTTGAAAGGAGTAAGTCCTGTTTTCCTTTTGCAACAAACATCCCCCATGAATTATATAACTTTGCAATAAATCAGAATTTTAAATTACAAGTAACTGTTAGAGGAAGGCCAAACACACTACAGCACAACCAGCCACCAATGACACATTGTATGAATACTTGAAAATGGAAATTTCTTCCAAGTGGCCGTCATTATCTGTTTATAGCCTGAAATATGTTGTTTGTTTATTCCAAGTCAGAAATACAACCTATGAACATTACCAGTCAGAAAATTATCTGGTCTCTTGTGTTTGAGCCAAACCCAATATTGCTGCAAAGGGATGAAATTTCAGTAAAGTCAATGGAGTAATGCCAGTGCTTAGTTTAGTCAGCTCAACACTGTCATATGCCCATACATAAAAGTTGGATGGAAAAATTTATTTCATGCTGTAACTATAAATACTATAACTTAATGAAGCTCCCTACCCCATTTTTTTCTCCATTGGCTTTTATTCTACAAATATCACTGACATTGATTCTACAATAATTCCTTACATACTATGTGCTAGAATAATGTATCACTATTATAATACTTCTTTTTCTCTCAGCAGTGAGAATTCCATAACTTAAAGGATGAGGTATTCTATGCTGGTAGAAAAAAATCTAGTTTAATTGGGCACATTTTCACCACCCAGCACAACCCCTGCAGATGTCTCAGAAGCAGCCTGCTGCCTGTACAATGTTCAAGGACCAGCAGCCACCAGCTGTGCCACTGCTGGGAACTGCCCAGTGTGCAGGACAGGCAGCCTTAGAAAACACTCTGGTTTTGATATGCCTGGCTCTGCTAAGCATAATTTGCTTGTGTCTTGTGCCTTGTATCTTTCTCACAGTAAACTAATAAACATCTAGAACACGCATTTTTACCCAGGAAGGTGAAAATGACTGAAATGCACAAATTGGGCTGTACTGGTTTGTACTGACCACAGTGCCCATCAGATTTGTTTTATGGGAACTCAGTGTTGGTGTATGACATACATACAAACCACCAGAGTATCCTTAGACTGTTTTGCTTTTGACTTAAAATTAACGCAGACAAGAGTGCATATTAAAAGTAACTTTGTGGCTTGGCTGTAAGATCATTCTACTTTTAACACATTACTTGAGTGACCAAATTGATCTGGAAGGCGTAAACACGTAACCTGATCTTTGGTCACAGAGAAAACAAGAAGAAATCAAGCTCCTAAGTGAGCATGTAACTTTCAATATATATGAGTAAAAGAAGCATGGAAGTACTGCTGCTTGAATTGTTGGGGGCAGTGCCACTCATTTAAGGAATCCCACGGTTTAAGAATTACACATCATGTAGTGCGCTGCTGTACCATTCTAACACTGTGAGTAAGAATGTCTGGCTAAATCAATTTAAATGAAACTAAAGAATCACAGTTGCAATTTTCTGGTTAATGCAGGACGCAAATATGCTCTATACTTTGATCATTTAGTTCTTGGTGTTACTATCTTCTGAGCCAAGCATCCGAAGGTCAACCCAGAACATGGGAATGTCTCCAGGGCTTCTGAAGGAAAAGTAATTGCCATCTGTTCACAAGGTAAGAAGCTTGAAAGACCCAAGCAAAATGCAATAATAGGAAGAGATAAATAGCTTAACTAAAAATCTGGATCTGGCTGCATCCTTCTAAAACACCATTATGCACATGCTTCCAATGTGAAAATTACAAAAAAAATATATACTGAAACAGCAGATGACAAGCAGTCAGGAAGCCAAAATACAGAGCAGCAAAAATGCATTAGGAAAATGCAAGAGGCAGTCATACACATGACTCCCATCTGCACACTACCCCAGTGAATGCTCCGTGAAGCCAGTTCATTCATAGAAGCCCTTGCTCAATGACACCACTGACAATATGTTAACTGAGCCTTTCGTGGTGTTGGCCCTGCTGGAACACATCCCCACCAGTCACCGCAACGAGATCTTTACTTAGCACAGCCACTGCTGTTAATAGAACAAGAAAAATAAGAAATAATAAGACAGCTACAATAAAGTATCTTGAAATACATGCAAATACTACTTGTCTTTCACTTCCATGTTTGAATATAATTGCAGAAGGATAAACTCTCAAAATTTTGATTAAAAATAAGAAAACCACACATTTTGCATTGTATTAATGTAGAACTCAAGTGCTGATTTTAAAAACTGTAAAGTGAATCACATCTTCCCAAAACACATTTGCTCCATTTTTGTTACTGCTTTCAGATGTTACTGGTAGGCAGGAACACAACCTCTGAAAGCTGACTCTAACAGACCTCTGGAGCAAACTGAAATAGCTAAAGCCCTAGAAGTAGGTTACAAACTCTAAAGGCTCTACAACATAACCATATGTACTCAGTGCTATATATCTTTGATGTTATACATTCCAGTTTAAGTAAACCGGTCTCCCTTGCACAGAGATAACAAAACCAGGCTGTGTAAAACAAAAACTACCCACCATTCCACTCAAATCTATATTTAACATTTGCTGTGTCATGCTTTAATTGCTGAAACTGCCTCTACAAAAGCATTAAAAAAATCACCAGGAAAAATGCCATTATGAGACACATTGAATGTTCAGAACAAAATTTCACCTTGAAAAATATACACATCAGTTCTGAAGCACAAAGAAGTTCTAATATACAGATGAATCATCAACACTTTTTTCCATCAGGTACATGCTCTCAATGTAAAAATTACAAAGAACAAAAATATAACGAAACCCTCTTGGAGCTCACCATCATGAACAAAACAGAATCTATTGGGTGTTCAAATTTATATGAACAGAGAGGAAAAGAAAATGTTGGAAGATTAGTTCCCTCTTTAGAAAGAGCAAGTAAGTTAGTAAAAAGAGTAACTTCCATTGAGCTAGCAGGTGAGCGAAGTTGTATAAGCCGATCCAGAAATCTAGTTTGAGAGACTGTGAATTGTTTCCTTATCTAATGAAGTCCCTTATTTCTCCTTACTGTTTTTTTTAGCATAATTTTTCATATGACTTTCAAATATAATTTTACTTGAAGTATATATAGGTACTCAAACTGGACCATATAGTAAAAAACTTTTTGCTAAAGACTCATTTATTTAAAATAGAAGTGAACAGTCACTGAAATGGATTTTTTTTAAAGACCTGATCAACCATATCTCCAGCTGCAAGGATTTCTCACAGAAATTCTTTATGCTATCCCAAATAGTGACTGCAAGATAGGGTTTTACAGCCCCTGAAACTCAGCCACATCAAACATTTCCACAGCACAGGCCTCAGGCTGCATACTGCAGGTACTGCCTGCCTGGTGGTGATTCCTTACAGAACAGCACAATATGGACTTACAAGTTCTGTGGTTGGATTTACCAGAAAAAAAAAAGGGGCAAATACAAGAGTTGCTAGTTCAGCGTTGAAGAGAATAAGGGCTCAAGATCCTTGTGGCACTGGTCTGTGGCGAAGCTCTGCTTGATACATATGCAGGGTTTGCAAAGCCACTTGCAAAGGCTTGAAAAGTAATTTCATAGAACCATAGAATCACAGAATGGTTTGGGTTGGAAGGGACCTTAAAGATCACCTAGTTCCAACCCTCTTGCCATGGGTAGGGGACACCTTGCACTTAACTGGGTTGCTCAAAGCCCTGTCCAACCTGGCCTCAAACATTGCCAGGGATGGGGCATTCACCATTTCCTAGTATCTAATCTAAAGCTGCCCTCTGTCAGTTTAAAGCCACCACCTCTTGTCCTATAAATTTGACTGCTTGGACCTCAGTAATGACTCTAATAATTGTATGAAGCATAAGTAAGCACATTAGGACCATAGAACAAAATATCCAATTCGTTGTGCAACTTAAATCATACAGTTTACCATCCTAGCAGAGGACAGTTTTGAAGGATCAGGGTGAGGTTTTCCAAAGCCCTCATCCCCCTATATGGTAAGCTCTTTGCAAGATCTGTCAGAGAGAGAGAGAGAGAGAGAGAGAGAGAGAGAGAGAGAGAGAGAGAGAGTTCTCACAAAGAACAAAAAGCTAGATTTCTGAATGTGCTCTTTTCCCCACCCACACCCTTATCAGCTCTATTTTTAAATACAAAGCTAGCTCCATAGAATTTCCTGAGATTTGACAGTTGGTCACACTGTTACAGATTAAACAGAAGAGTGGCAGACTTGGCTGGACTTACTGCTCGGCACAGCAAAGAGGGAGAGGTGCTGCTGCGAGCATGTCACCGTGTCAGGAAGTGGCATTTGCTGGATGGCAAATGAGCACGATGCAGGTCTGCCCCTGTTCAGGACACACGACACAAGTCCTTTCATCATATTTCAGCTTTGATGCAGGCACTGCCAACAGCTTTAGCCCTGCTCAACTACTGCAAATGAGTAGGCAACTCATTTACTGGCTTGCTTGTATCTGCAGAATAGCTGGCAAGTGCATCATCGGAGTTATTCATGACGATCCGTGTGTGGGTGTGTGTTGAGGCTTTCAAAGAGATGGTGTAAAATATCTCTTCCTTCAGGCCTTCATGGTATATAGCCTCTCCTTAAAAATCTTTCACTCTTATTCTGCCTTGCACTTTCAGACAGCATTTCCAAACTTGTGGGAGTCCTGTTGTGGCCATTTCAAAGATGGTGAAAACTGAGCACACAGCAGCCCACTGTGGAGTTGGGGAAGGAGTCCAGGACTCTCCAGTTTTCATGTTTCCCTGTTAGACAGTGCTAAATGTGCTTACTGCCCATAGATTTGTTTATTCATAGTTCAGTGAACTGAGGTTTTGATTAAAATTGATTTTGTTCCAACAGTGCTGTCACTATTATTAACCAGTTTCAATTCCTTTAAAAATAAACAGGGAGAACCCAAGCAGTTCAGTTACCTCTATGCTGTGCATGGCTGTTAGAAAAGATATCAAAGAATAGATAAAATTAAAATGAATGCACTTTTTAGGCAATTAGTGTTTTCTTAATACAATTAAATATTATTGTGTGAACCCTTTAATACTACGCAGCTGGCTAATAGAGAAAGAATGGTTATATTAGACAGAAGATTTTTATTAAAGACAGCTTTAGTTTTTCAAACAGCACAGGTTTTTCTGGCTGGCAGAGTATCAGCTTGCCTAGTTAAAACTGTTTTCCCTTGGAAAGAAGAGACGGGTGTAGGATGTACCCAAGAAAAGACAATTCCTCTTGGCTGATCTAAGCAGAACTATTGGCTTGGTTCTCTGAAAGGAGTTCTTTCTTACTGCTGGTAAGTTGTTCAGCAGCTATACAGATGGGCTGGTTCTTTGTTTGGGTTGTTTTTTGGGGTGGTTTTTGGGCGTTTTGTGGGGACAATTTGTGATTGGTTTTGTTTTTGAGGTTTTTTTCCCAAAAGAAAAAAAAGGGAAGTTGAAATTAGCAGCAAGCTCATAACAGAATTTGGAACCTTAGCAGATGGTAATGAAGAGAGTTGTGGGAGATACGGTTAAGAAGGTGATTTTCCACATCTGCAGAATAGGAATGATGGAAATTAAGAAGAGAATTCTCAAGTAACATTAACTTCCAGACCAAAATTGAGGCATAGTTAGTTTTTCATAAATAAGAAACAGGCTCCTGGTAGGAGGTCTGAATTTTCATTTGCATCTTGAACAGCATGAAGTGTGCTGTCAGTTCTCACGAAATAGCAACAGTCAAGTATAAAGTTCTGGATGCTACACAGAAACATATACATGTACCATGAAGTAGTAGGAATGTGACAGTATCAGGTTTTAGAGTCTTCATGTTCTCTTCAAAAACTCTTCAGTTCAAAAACTGTTCCAACTTTTTTTGATGTAAAAGTTTTATGCAGAAAAATAAGCAGATTATTAAGTCTCGCTCGCTTTCATGAAATCTGGGCAATCAGTAGAAAGAAAGAAAGGAGAAAAGGAGAAAAAGGGTGAGAAGAAAGCTCTGAAAACCTGAAGATTTGGAGAGAAAATGTCTTCATCTTGGAGAGAGCAGGAGAGAAGTTTGGAGAGTAACATTATACTAATTCCTCTTTGGAATAATCTATAAAATTGGATATGCAGATAATTCACATACATAGAACTGTAAGAAAAATTGGCCTGGAGACCACACAACCCAGCAGACTGCAGAGCCTCCAGAGGGCCCAGCTGTTCCTGTCCTTCAGGACACATCCTTGCTCAGTGCTTTGCAGCTTGCTTACAAGCTGAGGTCTTTTTTATCACAGTAAACAAAGAGAAATTCAAACCAAGCAGCCAACCCTGCTCTCTGTCTATACATAGGGATTTCTGAGAGAGATGAAAAACAATCCCAGCTAGTCTGAAAGCAAAAGAACATTGCTTAAAGACAGTTATTTCCTTCCTTCAATTTGCATTGTCCTTACTCTTACTTGTATATGGATCATTGTTAAATGAGAGAAAGATAAAATAGAAAGCCATGGAAAAAACATAATGGACATATTCCCTTCTGGGCATTAATATAAACAATCAAGCAGCTACTTCAGTTACCTTTTGCTTAATCTGTCCTTGTTCCCATTAAGAAGGCTTGCTATTCCATTTACATTGTCCCCCTCCATAGTGAAACAGTGTTCAAGCATAACTATGTATTTCCAAGTGGCAAGATAGCAACCACATGTTAACAATTTCCTTCTCAAGACCAAGATGCTGCAAGTGAAAAATCATGCCTTGGCTTCCTGCCTGCTTCTGTCTGGCTTAATTAGCTGATCACACCAACAATCTCAGCTAAAATGATTCTCAGTAAAAGGGTGGGGGGAGCTGCTTGAGCAGAACTGGGTGAAGCTTTACACTGAACTACTACCCTAGCAAGATCCAAGAAGAAAGGATCAAAGGCTTTGGCTCAGCACCTTCCTTATCCAGACAGAATTTGAATTTTTGGAGACTGAAAGCAGGATTCTGAATAAAGCCTGATGCCTCCTAAAACTGCAATAACTGCAGCTACACAAGCCCAGACATTGGTTCTGGGGGGTTGTTCAGGTCACTATAGAGAAAGAGAACCACGGTAAATGGTTTAGAGAGCAAATCTTTATCACAGTCTCCCAAAGTGCTTTGGATTTAGAATCACTTAATGGCAGTCAAAATTACATTGAAGAGGAAGAATCACAAACATTGCCTTAGCTTTATTTTCTTTCCAGTGACCTAGTGTCATCAGCTCAGTCATAAAAGATGGTATTTTCCCTACCTGTTTACTACTTGGTGATGGCACTACACCTCATGGTAGCCCCACTTCTGTAGTATATTTGCCAGCACACAGGAACTCATATTTCTGCGCTCTGCCTGGAAGACTGTACAAAATAAAGTTTTCCATGGTAATCAAGTCAAAGTGACATGTCCCCATTTCTTAATGCAACTCTGAAAGTGCTGAACCGCAGTAAAACAAACATGTTATAGCATTTACGGTTTAAACACACTTAAAACAAAGATCCTAAAGTCTTTACAAAAGCAAACTGCACTTCTCAACCATCTTGCTGGAATTTTATAGTGTCCATCACAAACATTTTCCAGCTACAGATTATTTTTAGTTCAAGTTTCAACTCAGTAACCTAAGGCATACAGACTGAAAGTGCATTCATTTAACATAGTCAGTTTAAATTAATTTTTTTCACAATTTAAGATATGATGCATAAATCTCTATTGAAGATATGATGGCTTCTTCACATTATCCCGCAGATGAAGAGAGTCCCATGTGTTTATTTGGTTCGGGGCTGGTTTACTTCAGCAGACTAGTGCATATTAGCAAACTGAAAAGGAATGCAGCAGCCCATCTCCTATAAACACCATTTGGCTATTTAAGCCTCCACTGCACTAGGAATAGAATTATATCTCACAAACACCACCAAATGCCGGCACATATAATTTATTCACTGCACGCTACATTATTTTCAAATCAGATTTTATCATCCCCTTACTGTATAAAGCTGGGGAAATATTCTCATACACATGGAGCACTTCTGCACTGAGGAATTAGACCACTTTGAAATCGATTTACAGGCTATGCATTGAAGGTCAATCTACAAGGCAGATTCAGACTTTGATTTGGATCTCTCTCCTGGTTCAGTGACTAACCACAGACATGTTCCCCAGCATTTATTTTTCACATTGTCTTTCACTGAGACTTTGCTGGCTCTGTTTTCCTTTGTCCTATACCATCTTCTGTTGCCGTCCCTCTCATCTCCTGCTTGCTCAAACATGGCCTCTGGAATGCTGACTTCTCCAAGCTAAGAACAAGCATCTCCAGTATCTCTTAACATTCACACAAACACTGTTCATCCAGGTGAAGACCATGCAGCCAGGTCTGTAGTCTGCAAACCTTCCTACTAATGCTTCCTTCTTTTGGCCAAGTAAGGAGCATAATCAGTTTTAGTGCCTCAACATGTAAAGATGATTCAAATAATTTAAAAAATGGTTACATTTGATGCAGGCAGATAATGAAGCCTTAGGACACAATCCTGTCTAATCAATCTATTTCAAATTGGAAGTTTTCAACATACTTTGGACTGTACAGTTTTGCACACACAGTTTTGCTCTGATCTTTTATGCCTCCTCCTTTAGTTAAGTTAGGTTTTCACACCGACAGCAGAGCTATTGTGTGCATGACATTTACTGCTGGAAATGGATGCTGTGTCTTGGCAATGAATGGAAAATCTGAGCATTAGCAATGAAAAGATATCTTCAGAGTGTTCCTTGGTCTCTTGTTAGTCATTCAACGTAGAGGAATTCAGCACAGAGGAAACACGCTGGGTGAATGTCAGTGTTCCCAGCTCTGCCTGAAGAAATAAAAACCCTGCTATAAAACAGAGTAGGGGCGCTGAGCACGACAGGCTCCAGATTTTCAGTGCACACCAATGAAAACCTTCCTGACAGCAGAGTTCCAGCAACCCAGCTGGGGTTTATTTGGGAAACGTGCAGTTTTCCTCATCGGAAAGTGAATTGGGATGCTTGTTTACAGGTTGTATGGAAAAATCTAATTTCTCTAATTTGGAATTAGATGCAGCTTTATAGCCTGCAGCAAGAAGACATAGTCCACTGGATGGAAAGTATAGTGTCATCCAAACCAGAAGTTCCCCATTTTTTTATAAACTCCCTTGAGAATGGTGTCCATGGTCTGTGTCTGACTGGATTCCCAGGAGACAGCACAAGCTTTTTGTACAGGTAGGGCTCTAAGGCTTTGCATTCACTTACTATTTCACCAGGTTTATATCACTTACCGACTTCACCTGAGTACTCTTTTCTCTCTATCTAGATCAGTGTCCTCAGCTGAGACAGCAAACCCTTGTCAAGCAGAAGACAACTCCCACCATGCAACCTTTTAAAAAGTAATTCACAGCCTGGGTCACATCCGAAACGCTGTGTGAGTTTGGGACATTGTGTGCACAGACTGGCACCGCCAGGGGACTCGAGCCAGCTCCAAGCCCTGCCTGCCACGGACTCCCTCTGGATCTGATGCATACACAGGGGTCCACAGTTTTTTTCCTTGCAGTGGCTTTGCAGGTAACAATCTGAGGATATACAAAATAAGCCACAGAACCTATGTAATTTAAAACTAACCTGGGTTAGTCACAAAAGCATGTAATACACTGGATTTCTAATCCAAAATTTGTAGGTCTTTCAAGACAGAGTCAAATAAAGAGCTTAGACAAGGCACAAGATTGTTGTTGTAATCTCCCTGCCCTTAGCAATGCCATGAGGATGATGCCCTTCTGACTGATGTGTTGTGTAATGATCTTTTGCACATAATTCTTCATGCAATTAGACTGAAATCTACTGTCTAAAAGACATGTTGAGCATTTATGCCCTGTATTTTCTCAGTTTATTCATATTGAAAAATAGGGATATATCCAGCCAGTCAAGGTGACACTCAATGTTGCTCTTTTTGCAGTACCATCCATTATAAATGTTACTTACAGCAGCTGTATTTAACTTCATCCTGGCAACACAGATTTAAAAAGAACCCACATTTCAGTTGTTTACAGATTCTAAACAAAAGATAATTATTTGGCTATGGAAAAATGATCTAACAACGTATCTAAAACCTGCTTACTTCAGGGTTTCAAAAACTCAGGGAAGGAGAGGGAGTGATTTAGTGAAAATTTTTTGCAGTTCTTAAAGAAGACTAAACTTAAGCAGAAGCAATCAACTGTTATTTTAATTTATGTTAAGAAAAAATATCAGTTTCTGTCTTTCCTTTATGTCATTATTACAGTATACCAGTACATATGGGGTTTTTGTTAGACAAAATTTTTCTGGTAAATCATGATGAGATATAGCTTTGGCTCTTAAATGAAATATAATTGTTTAATATTTACATTTTTTCACACAGTCTTGCTAAATAAATTCTAGTAGTCACTGAACAGTGTGTTTACCACATGATGCAGTTTTAATACATGCACAAAACTAATTCCACACACAAATGTTTCTGTGGGAGAGTTAAAGCTGTAGTAATTTGGCACCAGAGTAACACAGTGTGAGGCACTTGTCAAGTTTTTGTATTGGACAAGCAAGAAAATATGGTTATTTGAAAGAAGTAATTTATGATAAATAAAATATTTACACAAGCCCAAATCTAAGCAAGGTGCTTGCTTCGTGAAGTGTGTTTACATGGGTGTTAGTATACTAAAAATCCCACAAAGGACACACATGAACATAAATTAGACAAATGCATTTACCAATCACGTTACAGGTCAGTGAACAAAAGATGTTGCCCTTGACACATAGTCACTGGTCTATAAAGAGAGATGTGTGTTTAATCTTAGCCTGATTTCCAGAGGACAGATGGCATCATTTTGAAAAGCCTCTGCTATCGCAAGGCTTTATATCAACATTGCCACATCTGTAAAGTAACAACTCCCTAATAGGTAACAGATTTCAGACTTGGTGATTTTTACCCCTAGAACTCCCCAAAAGGATACATGGGAATATTAATGTGAAGCCAGCACTGCTGCCTTTTTGGATGGTGCACTCCTGTTCACTTTGCTATCCATCAAGTGCAGCATGAATGGGCAATGCTGTGCAGCTCCCCAGGATGCTGCAGAGAGGGGAGAGAGCCATCAGAGAAAATTACATCAGCTGAGCTGCAGAGCATAAACGATAGAGCCAGCAGGGCCCAGTGTACCTTCCTTTATGCCATCATGATGCCATTTGATGGAAACCAGCTGCTCTGGTCATGTTCTTCACACTCTACCCAGCCCTGCCACCAGAATATGCAGACAAGACCCAAGTGTCAGATGCTCTTATGCTTTATTTTGTTTTCAGTAATTTCATATACTTATGTAGATTGACGTTCTTGTAATTAAAACAAAGAATCACTATCAACAAATCTCTCAGACCGCCAAACAAAATTTAAACTAATTTCCAAAAGCTATGTCAGCACTGACAATACAGCATTAAGCCTAGTAAAATAAGACTTTTTAAAATGTATCTGCCCATTTCACAAGAAAATACATCTGAATGCATCTGAATACATCTCTAATGGCACTCCATCTCTAGTTATTCAGAAACTTCCTGTCAAAAATGAATCCTCTTGGCTTGCTTTACCAGAAAAATCGCTGCCTACATGCCAAATCAACAAATCACTGGGTAATTCATAATGAAGGGTTATCAAGAAACTGATAGAAAGTGTTGCATGCGTAGGAGGACTAAACTAATCTTAGAGAAGTGAAGGATAAATTTTCAACCCACCATTCCTAGATTTGCATTATTAGTGCCCTTATTGATGCCTAGCATCAGTGGAATAACACCTTTTCATGCTGGGTTTTTTTTGTTGAAGATAATAAATCGGGATCAGTTTGAATGTGGTCTTGTTCTCAGCTGAGATGGGTGATCCCTGGGTGTCCTAACAAATAATCCATTCTCTGAGCTGCAGAGGGTCCTGGGAAGCCTGGCTCCTGGCAAAGTCCCTGGCCCCAAAGCTTCCCCACAGCTGCCTCCCAGACTCATCTTCCAGGGGAAGAGTTGCCCCCTGTGCTGCCTGGATGTCCACTGGAGCGTGGGTGGCCTGGCAGCTGACTGAGCCAGCAGGCAGAGAGCCACGTCACGTGTAAAGTCAGCTCTGAGCCAGGCTGCCTCCTCACTTGCTCCTTCGCTGAACTTGAAAGCAAAATGGACATCTTGCTGTGGAAAACCTCAATTCCAGTGCATCAAGCAATCTCCTGCTGGAGAGGCCTGCCAGGAAGCACCCCAGCACTGCTCCTGCTGCCTGGCAGAGTCACTGTGGCATCGAGAGGTGTCCAGCCAAAAGACAGACAAGCTTTACCACTCAGAGCAGTGGGCTTTTTGATGGGAGTCATACTGCTCCTGGGCCAGGAAATGCTTGGGAACAGTGTTCTTTCCTCCTTAGAGTGCACAGCTGCACCTTGTCTTCCAGACTGGTCTGGCTCAAAAAGTGATTGTCACACTTAATTCCCCCAGGGGGAAGAGTGGTTTTTTTTATCTGTAGTGAGATAGAAAAACATGTAAACAATAGAGATTTCACAAAAAATACTTCTATGATTGTTTTTCTGGAGCATGCACAAAAGCTGTTGTGTTTGGCGATGAATTTGACAGTCACTTGTGTTGTTCAACTCTTTACCTTTAAATAACATTCCTAAATACTCCTGTATTGTTTTATCTGCCTATTCCATGATGCTTCTGCAGGAAAAATGACCTCATATAGTTGCACCTCCCATATTTCCACACTGTAAAGTTCATCATTAGAAAATAAACAGGAAAAACCACCCCTTTGAATTTTTCACAGCCTAAAGCATCTCTCAAAATAAGAGCACTGAACAAAACCTTTCTGTCATTTTATTTTTTACTTCCAGTAAAAAGTGCGCCACGTTTGGAGCACTTTTTGTAAACGAATCAGTAAGGAGCCCCAGTGCAGGAAGTGCAGAAGGCAGGAGCTGCAGTCTGCTCAGTAGTGGTAATTCTCTATAGGTCTAATCTAGAGAAAGCCAGGCAGGAATCCCAAGAAAGGGATGCTGTTTTACATGGACTGCATGTCTATTGCACCAGTAGCTTTCTGGTTTCTTTCTCATCTTCTATATTTTACATCATTCCTCCTAGTACTGAAAAAAAATCAGGTGTAAGATCTAAATCCCGAGACTTCTGTGAAAGTTTTGACACAGACCTGCATCTCAGTCTTGTGAAGCCAAATGTGATTTCTCTTCTATGATTCTATGATTTTTATTCTTTGTTCAGTTCTCACCTTTTACTGTGTTCTTCAAAAGCAATTATACAGAAGTGCAGGATTTGTTTTAGACCTTAAATCAAATTTCTTTCTCAGCTGCTTCAGAAAAGGAACAGACCACTTGTGCTGAAAGTCGTCTCCTCCTGCTGCCTTTGCTTCCCCAGCATTACTGATGGCACATTTATATCCTGAAGCAAAGGGCCTTGCCAGTTCTTCTGTGTCATCTGAGGTGGTGAAAGTGCTTTCTATTACCCAACTGCCAAAAAACCCAAAGCCAGCAAACCCAGGGAACTAAACTAGATCAAAAGGAACTTAAAAAACCAGGCTCCTGTGGAGAGCTGCTCCTCCTCTGAAGGATTTATGGCTTTCTCTACAGATCACAAAAGTATATAATGGATCAAGGAGATAACCACAACTATAAAGAGAACAAGTATGTACTCTTACATCCTATTCTAAAATGTCCTAGATACAAAACTATTCACTGTAATCCCTACGTGAAACATTCAGCAGCTTTATACACTGTTGTAGAAACATTAGAAAACATTTTGTATTTTAAACGAAGTTAAGTTTTCACTTTTTGCCCTATAGCTAGTATTTTATGGGCCTGCATGCTGAGCCTCTTCTTTAAAATTTTTCTGTGCAAGTTGCTGACAAGTGTATAATATCTGCACTGTGGAAACAAAGCATTTAAAATCGTGAAGCCAAATTCTGCACACACTTACTCTACTGTAAATCCCAAGTAGCTTTGCTGACCTCACTGGATTTAAACTAGATTTATAATGAAATTCTGAAATTGTCCTGTACTTCCACTGATGAAGCTTCAAAATCATTTACTTATGACCTTTCCTGAGTACAAAGACATTTTAGACAGTGTTACATAAGCACCTTGCTAGATACAGTATGACTTCAGTTAGAAAACAATAATGGCAACAATTAGTTTCTCCTTCTTCAATCTTCTTTAGTATTGCTGGAACTAAAAAAAAAAAAAAAAAAACCACTTCATTTTTTTTGAAAGCTCTACAATACTATTTTCACTTCTGATCCTGTTCTGTGGCTCAAAGAAACACAAAAGGTACCTCTAGAAGCAACTTACTTGGTGACATAGTTAATTCCCTGCAAAATATCATGCGTTTTTTTCTTTAACATTATTTTTTTGAGCATCCTCTCAAATGTCCCGAAGAATACTGCTTCTTGAACTTGTCAGGAAACTAGTCTACAGTCTCTCCAGGATCTCAGTATGCTGACCGGGGGACTGTGAAATAGCAGCCCAGTCCAGGGCACTATCTTTCCTTAGTAGTAAAAAAAGTAGGAATGGAGTAAGACAAACCCCAAATCCTAGACCAAGATCAAGCCCTTGAGATCTATCTGAGACAATACTATCAATATTACCTCAGGAATATTATTACTTTGCACTACCCCAAATGTATTCCTTCTGGAAAGCACTCTCCATAGCCTCTGTCATAGAGCACTGATCCATCTGATTGCTTCACTAGATGAGGTTAGACCCATCAAACATTCCTAACAGGATAGACAGCTCATGAAACCTGGCTTATTTTTGGCACTACCACCTGCACAACTCATCCACAACTGGGAGCAGTTCTGATGTGGAGTTTTGCAGTATCAGTGTAATCGTGCTGGGGTGGTGCATTCAAAGCAGAGGTTGCACAGAACAAGGTTTGCAACACGAATATAGAGAGTGGAGACCAGAAAGATCATTAATTCATGTATGTAAATACATACTGAACATTCTGACTCTCTTCTTTCTGGTCAGTTATTGGTAGCAATTTTTCAATCTGCATGGAACATATTTTGAACTTGGGAACTCCTTTTGGCTACATGGAAAAAGAATTACTCCCTGTGTTACAATTCTGTTCATCCTACTGATCAATTTGGACTCATCAGAATCACAGAATAATCTGTGCTGGAAGGGTCTCTCTAAGATCATTGAGTCCCACTCCCAGCCCTACACACAAGGGCTTTCAGTCCATCACAAGCCCTTTCAGTCTTTTTCCATGGCAAAATAAATTCCTGCTACCACAAGCCCATGTGCATTACATGCTGTGTGTTTTTACCCCTTCACCTCAGCATTTACTTTTACCAAGCTATTTAATTTGGTCTCAGCATTTATGCACTGCAGGAAACTATAAAACATGAAACCTCCCTTTTCACAGATATGATCTCCTAATTAAACACAGAGGTAATTATCTCTGCCTTTATAACCGTGATTAATTCCAAGAAGGTAGCAGTTATTTTCCTTCTATGTTCAATACAGCGAACTGCTTTGAGTGCTTGCTTATCCCACTAAAACCACACTCCCTGATCACTGCCTCCAAGCCATGGCTCTCCCTAAGTTTGAGGAAAGAGGGACTGGTTGTCTCCAGAGAAGCTTCTTGGCTCTCTAGCTCTGTAAGCCCTCCAAGCTTGGACCAAACAGAGAAAAGGCTGAAGAAAGATGCCTCCTGTCTAGGCTTCACAGTTACTTCTTCAAGTAAATGGCAATGTGAGCCAAAAGTTCCCTGATACTCAAGAAGCAAAAAGGGCTTAGGAAGTATAAATGGCAGATTGCTCCAGCCAAAACACAAAATACTGCTCAAACATTGGAAGAAGAACTGTGTCTCACATGTGTCAGGTGTCCTGAATGTGAGCTAAGAAAGACTTGGAACTTGGCCTTTGCGTGTCTTCACTCAAGAGCTGACCAAGCTCACCTGACAGGACACCTACAATGATGCAACCAATGCAGAACCACAGAATCATTTAAGTTGGAAAAAACCTTTAAGATCATCAAGCACCACCGTAAACCTAACATTGCCAAGACCACCAATGGAAATTGATTCAGTTTCAATTAGTTATGTCTATTTTTCTGCATCTATTTTGAAATCACTTAGAGCCACTCACTGCAGTTGATGCCTGATCATAGAGGAACTACAAACTCAAGCAAATTAATTTATGCAAAGGAGTGTGGATGCTTTTAGTCGGGGTCTGTCTGCAGTGAGTAACTTAGTGTGCAGTAGCCAGAGTGTGAATTTGCAGCCCACCAACTCATTTGCACAAGGCTTTTGAATGGTCACTGGGAAAGCAGTGTAAGTCACTGTAATATATATTGTGTACTAAGGACACCCATAAAGAATATACTTCAAAGTAGCTAACAAACTATATATTCACATTCTGCCTAAGTATCCACTTATTTGTTCCATGCATTAATTTACAACCTAAATTAGAAACCATATGAGTTGGGGAAGCCCATGTTTCCTTTTGTGCTATAGCAGAAATAAAACCAGAGGCACTAATAGGTTAAAGTAGCAACAGGAGAGGACAGATTTGTACTCCAGTAAACCACATGGGAACCAGCACTCAGTTCTTATACCAACCAGCTTCTCCCTCTTCTCTCCCCTGCGCCAAAACCTGGTGTCCTGCCCCGTGGCTCAGATGTCCAGCACTGTTCCCTGGTTTGGTCACTCATTTCCCTGCTTCAGGGCTTACTGCAGCCCAGTGATGGCCCCAGCACTGGATGTCCAGCAGAGCAGCCTGTTTCCTGCATGCCTCCAGACTTTCCACTGAACTGCCCTATGATCATCACAGTTAAATAAATAAAAGAATTTCCAGTTTGGGGGGTTTAATTATCTTTGATTTAATGCTTGTCAAAAGCTTTTTCCTCCTGATATAACTAATGTGAAATTCCAGGAAATGATCAGTTAAACCCAAGGAGAGTGTGAGTGGACACTTGTGCTGGCTGGACACACAGAGTGTCCAGCAAGGACAGTCCCAGAACACATTGCCATGTTAGAGCGTGCTGCTTGAAGTTTTCATAATACTATTTTCTGCCATATTCTAACTCATAATACGCAATTTTTCGCATCTTCCCAAGCCACAGCCATGGGATCTCACTGGTTCCTGGCCCTGTGGGAAGAGGGTGAGGAGGGTGCCCCTTGGAGGGATTACACATCACTTGGCCTCCAGCCTGGGATATGTGCCTCTCCAGATGCCAGTGCCAGGCCATGAGTCCTGGTACAGGAAGTGTGGCCCTTATGGCATCTGCTCTGCTTCCCAGGCTTAAAAGCAGGGACTGAAAGGAGAATAAAAGCCCTTCTCCAAGAGACTCTTTCTGACACCCCGTGCCTGTATAATCGCAGTCTCTTGGCTGGGGCCTGTGGAGTAGTGCCAGCAGGAATACTGACACAGGGTTGCTCTTCCTCACCCTCTCCAGCAATACTGCTCACCAGAGATGTGTTTCTTTCACGTATGTAAGATAATTTCCAGAACAAAGGATTTAAATACACATTACTAATCTCATTTGGATTCTGTCCAGAGGAACTAAACAAAAGCCTTTTGAATAATAAGATAATAATAGCAAAAATCATACAATTGTGTTTAGAAATATTTATTCAAAACTCTAAGAAACAATTGCTCAAAATATTCAGGCATGTACCAGAAGTTCTATCATTTGGGCACATATTTTATGGGGGTTTTTCTGAAACTAACTCTTTGCTCATATTTTTTTCTGCTCAGTTACCCTCACAAGCCTGGTTGTTTTTTCCCCATTCCCTGCCCCTCTGTGGTCAATCACATTATGTTTGCTGTTTCCTCCTCCCTCTACTTGGATGTCCTCTTCTGGGTTCATGTCTTCCCCTTCTCATAATCTGCCTTGCTTGGGTGTTTGCTCAGAGAAGCTTTTCTTGCTATGGGACCTCTGAACTGACAGCCCTATCTGCTCCCCTCCAGATCTGCCCCAGGAGCTTTGGAAAACTGAATTAATGAGTGTGGACAGCTTAATTTTGAAAGGTGCTGGGCAGCTTACATAAGATGGGAAGATGCACTTTTACAGGATCAAAGACTCTGCAGGATAAAGACATCTCTTGGCCTGAAAACACAACTCTTTTGCAAGAGTTTTTGTGCTTAACCTCTTATAATGCTCTGTTCTGTAAATTACAATAAAACTGAATTCTGTTATTTGAAACTAACACCCTCCTCATCACACCAGCCTTGAATTATATGCTGAAAGCTCCAATTGCAACCCCTTGAGTGAGGGGATGGGAACTGGCTACAAAGTCAACTGGTGACATTAGGAGGGCTATTTTGATTGCTGCCAGC
Source organism: Vireo altiloquus (assembly GCA_013396875.1). Classification (NCBI taxonomy): domain Eukaryota; kingdom Metazoa; phylum Chordata; class Aves; order Passeriformes; family Vireonidae; genus Vireo; species Vireo altiloquus. The sequence goes on along the minus strand of VZRF01010184.1, from coordinate 279,571 downwards.
AGCTAAATCACATTAGCCCACTGCCACACTTCCCTAGGAACCTATGGCAGGACTGGGTATAAAGCGTTATGAAAGAGAAAAGTCTCCAAATAGTGCAATTGCTCACACCCACACCCAAGAAAGGGAAATATTTATAAACAATTCTGCCTATATTTATGTAGTTTCCATGGCTCTCCTCTGTCAGACTCCATCTGTGCTTTGCCTGAGACCATCTTCCTAACACTGCATTTACTCTCTGCCTGTAGCTTTTCAGGGATAAGAGGGGAATTTGGTCCATAATTTTGACTGAAGAAACTGCAAGCAGGAAGAAACATCACTCATCCATGATGACACATTTAGCTAAGTTATTGTAATATCTGATACCTGAGTGGGGCAAAAAATGCAGAAACTGTCAACAGTGACAGCAAAGACCCCTTATCTACCCCAAAATATCTTGAGATGCTGCTGTGTCAGGCAATTTTTCCTGCTGGAACTTGGTTGTGAGTGAGGAGGCTACTGTGTAAAAGGGGGTCAGAAAAGGTCAGCTTGTTTCCCTGAATGTCCAGCAGAAGGACAGGGTTGTGTCCCACAAAAATCAGGCCAGTCCTGTGTCCAGGACGGTTTTGTTTCCTGCCCTTATTCTAGCACATGATGTGCTACAGGGTAGCTCTCCAAACACCATTTCCACTGATTTGCACTGCTACACCATAGGAAATGGTGGCTGTTGCACAGAGTGTTTCTAGCAGATTAACGACTGGATGGGAGCAAATGGTGGTCCATAAGTAAGGTGGAATATATTAACTCCAAACAGTCACTAAATCTTTAGGAAATGCCCTGACCTCTGTTGGTTATTGCTATAAAAACTGGGAAAAAAAAAACCCAGGCATTTTTTCTCTATGACATAACCACCACTGGTATGCATAGAATATATATTAGTAAATCCTTTGGCTCTCTCTCTCTACTCTAGTCATTGTAATTTGCTATTTCGGGGTAAATACATGCTAATGTGCTGGGAAGAGTGAGGGAAGGAAACTATTATTGCTTTGTAAACCAAACAGTCAGAAATGAAGGCTCACTTTCTCATTTTGTAAAGCGTCTTTACTTCCCTATAGCACCACTTTTTAAATTCTTGTTGTTTGAAGTCCTTGAAGCCATTACTTCATCTCTTCCCCTGGGTAGCTCCTATTATTTTTATCCTAGAGGATTCACCAGAATACGACTGTGGGGTGTTTGTGTGACATATGTGTGTGTGCAGAGGAGGAAATGAGAGCAGAAATACGTCATCAGCTTTTGAAAGGGATGTTATGGCACAGAGAACCAGCAAGCAGCTCTTAATGCAGATGGTGATGGACAAAGTGGGCAAAACTACACCTCTTCTTGAAGAGGGAGTTATGAAAGTGAGAAGCTTAAAAGGAAGGTAGCTACTTCCACTTAATTCTTAGCACTTTACTGAGGTCTTTATTGTGCAACCTTTTCTCCCCCATGCATTTCATCCATTGTGTGCTCCTCCTACCAATCTGCTTTATGGACATTTTATTGCTTTTAAGAACCTCTCAGAAGACACTTCAGCTTATGTGAGGACTAACAAGATCTCAATGCCCTGTGTCCTTGTCCCTCACAAGACATCACTGCACAAACTATTCCAAGGAATTCTTTCAGAAGGCACACAACGCTGTTGCCCATAAATCTAAGGGCAGCAGATGGAAAAATTAAAACTATGATGACACTAAGAGATACCAGTTAATTAAATAAGGCAGAGGAATATTTTAACAAATGCTATCCTGCCACACAACTCAGCACTATTTTAAAGATAATGCTATTGTATTTCCATCAGAGTCAGCAGCAGATGCAATAGTTCTTGGACAAGATCCTCTGTCTCCTGGCAGGCTGTTGAGGAGATAGAGGCAAGACTAATGCCTGAAATGACTTGGAGGATGATAGGGGCATTGTTAAGTCCAGCTCCAAGTTAGGTACTGATGATGCACATTGGAAAGAGGCAAACACTAGATCTGTATTATTAGAGCAACTTTTGTTACAGGGTCCAGGGAGAGGTGTAAGATTTAACAGATCTGCTCCAGTCATTTATAGGTGGAACTGAATTGGAACACATGCCACTCTTTCTATCCTTTTTTGTTAATCCTCTTCTCTGTTTTCTCAAGACTATTCACAAATGCTAAGTTCACTGATGAACTTGCTTTTTTACAGGTTTTGCAATAGACTTAGAATCATAGAACCACAGAATAAGCTGAATTGGAAGTGACCCATCAGGATCATCCAATCCAACTCCTGGCCCTGCACAAGACATTCCAAGGGTCACACTGTGGTCCTGAGAGTGTTGTCCAAATGCTTCTTGAACTCTGTCAGGCTGGAGCTGTGACCACTTCCCTGTTCCAGCGCACATTAGTCCATGTATTGCCAGGGACTTGTAAACCACAGTTGAAAGGTGTTAATTTCTCCCTCTGCAGTGACCTTGCATAAGCCAAGAGCACCTCCACTGCACATTCCCTCATGCTTTCCTTAAACAATTTCTGTCCTCTGTGATCTGCTTTTGCACAAATGATCCACATCAGCCACAGCATTGCCTTGTTACTATCCATGTAATTCTCATTTCACCATTGCCACTGTTTTTGCCAAGCTTTCTACTCACTGATCAGCACTTCAACTCACCAGTCTGCAGAAGCTGTTGCCTTTACCAACCTCTATTCCCTGTGTTTGCAAAACAAATCTTGTTGTGACCCTTTCTGCAATTATAACTCCATTAATGAGTTTCTCCAGGAAAGCTAGGAAGTGCTGGGTGATAACAGACATCCTATCTGCTGCCAGTTACCACCTTGAACCAATTGCTTAGCCTGTGTTGTTTGTCAAGATCCCTGATCTTACCACACCTGAGAAGTTTCTGGGAGCCAATCTCACCTGCCTCCACTGATTCCACAGCAGTGTTTTGTGAATCACAAAGTGCTTTACTAAGGCAGACCTAACAGCTCACAGCTGTTGGAAAAGGACCTGATTTCACAGATCAGCCAGCTCAGGTGACTTGTGCAGCTTAGCAGCCCACCTTTCTTAGGCAGTAACAGCAGAATTGACTTTCATCATTCTTCATTTAAGATTTTTTTTTTTCTTTCTGTGTATTATATAGCACATGTAACTTCCTGAACAGACCAGCTCCTCTTCCTCTGGATCATTTTGCTCAGAGCCATACACTCTTTGGACCTTTTGTTTTCATTGATTTCTGGATGGCACTCTTAACTTTCTCTGCTACAATGCAATCCTCATCATCATCATTCTTCTTGTAGACTTCTATATTTTGAATATTACCTTGTCTTTAGAGTGTCTTTTCCTGAGATCATAAGATGTTCAGCTCAGAGTCTGCCATGTGATGCTTCCTTCTTAGTCCTTATTACTTTAAATATCTCTCTCACCATGGGAAATCTGAAGATAATTCTGCATTTTCAAAGTTCCTCAGAAAACACTTTATTTACACTTTATCTTTTACTTGCACTTTCTGCAAAGTTTCAGGGATTTTCCCACTCATAGTGTGCACGCCCCTTTGCAGTGTTCCCTGCCTCTGCTTTCTCAAAGGCCAGGATATTTCCTACTATCAAGGGTACTTTAACCACTTTCATGGCATATTCAAGACAGAACTTTTTAAGGGCCTGTAGATATTCCTCTGCATTTTGTTCTGGCCTTGTGCCAAAAGCTTGTGACTCACCATCTTCTCACTGTCCAGTTTTGTCATAGGTATCTCTGGCATGTTCTGCTAGTGCCTTGACTTCCCTTCACTGCTTATGCTGCTGTGAAGAAACAGGAGATTTGGTGGAACCTTTGTCACTGAGGTAAACAAAGGCAAGTGAGTTTTAGGGAATAATCACTCATGATATTGTCAATACCAGATGGATTTTTTCAGGTCAATTTTCTATTTAGCTTGAGCGTAATAATGCACATGTAAATGGTGTAGTAGAAGCTTTTGAAGAGAAACAATTATTCACTTATTGCGTTTTGGTTTTGGCTGCAGTTACCCCTGCAAGCTCTCAGCACCTGGATAGGCCAAACAGCACTTGGGACACAAAGATTTCTCTCAAACTGCTCTCTAGACCGCTTGCAGCAGAGCCATTTGGTCTCCTGAAGCATACAGATAATATGAATGATTTCATATAGATGAGGCACACAATAGACACAGAACAGCTAATCTCTGAGCTCCTCTAGCACCTTCACAAGTTCTTTCAAAACAGAATCTGTATATGACTGAGTCGGGGGGCTTATCAACTCCAAACTTCACTGGCTCATAACAAAAAAAATAAACTAAAAACCATAACACAACTAAAACTTCAGAGAGACTTTATAAAATAAATAAAGATTTTTGCTCTTTATAATACTGCTCTGTATAAACTAGCAGAAGCATCTAGTTCAGAGTAGGCATGAGTTTTATGAAAGCAAAGAATCTAAACTTACATGCACTATGATACAAAACCCATTTTGTGAATTAGAGGAGCACTGGGCAAAGAGACAAGCACAGAATCATGTGGCATTATTTATTATTTAGTAGGGCTTCTGTAATACAATTCCGTACATTGACTTATTTATGAAGTGAAGTAAGAAAGAAATTGAACTCTTCTGTGAAAAAAATAACGTTTTATATTCAGCTACTATGCCAGCAGAAATTGAAACTAACAAACATGAGCTGAAAAGATGCCATAATGTTCTTAGCCACTGCTTAGGAAATATTGACTGAAGCACATCAAAGCAAATGAAGGAAGTTGCATTTAGTAATGGTGAAAGATGACACCCAGCTTCTGGTTTCTCAGGCCGCCAAAGAGCTTGTGCATTAAAGGGAGCAGGAATGAGAGCATGAAACTCATCCTCCTCCTGAGCATTCATGGCAAACCATTCACACCACTGCCAGGCTTGGCTCTGGCAGAGATTTGGGCTGGCACTACCAACGCTGAGCTACAATAATCCTTTAAAATAAAATTTGCCACCGGGCAGCAGGAAAGTGACTCAGAGTGCAAGATCCTGTTCTCCACACTTGTCTGACCGTGAGACCTGCTGGCACTGTCAGTGGCGATGCCCATGAGCACCAAATCTAGTGGTAGTTTCTGTGACACTTTTGGAGACACAGGAGACAGAGGAGACAAGATGAATAGTGGCATTGAAAAAATACCCTCTCTCTTCTTAACATTAGTGTCCATATAGTGTCTGTGAGTCTCCTGGAGAGCAGCTTCCTGGCTTCCCCCTGTCTGGCATTGTATTCCCAATTTTGCAGCTGAAGTACCTAACTCTCACAGTTCTCTGAAATACTGTGTGATGCCCAAGAGCTGTACATTTCTCTCAACTTGGTCTCAGAAATGGAAATTAGTCCCTATTACTAAGGCTACCATTATAAGTGTCTGGATTTCGCAATTCTTCACATAAACTACAGGGATTGTCTTGGGCCTTCACATGTCCACATGTCACTTCATTATTTAAATTAGCGTAAGAGTATAGGGGAGTCTTTTACTTTACTTGACCTTAAGCAGAATGAATCCTTAAAGTGATGCTACAAAAAACCCTCAAAGTATCACTCATGAGCATACAGTTAAATAATTTATTTTTCTCTATTATTCATTTCACACACTAAATCATAATAATTTTTACTCTCTTTTTTTTTTTTTTTTTCCATTTTCCACTTTTCAAGTTAAGGGTTTTTTTTCCTTTTCTAAATCTCACTTTTTCTAGAAGTAAAAAAAGAAGATTTGCTTGAGTAAACTGAAACTTAAAAACTGATCAGAGACATGTCAAAGAAATTAAAACTTTTTGTGTGAGTGGAAAGAAGAGTGCCACAATTGATTTATTAGTTTTAAAAGCGGTGGTACATGGCACCAAGGGCTTCCAGACGTTCAGACACAGAGGAAAACTCAGAGAGCAAAGAACACGCTGAGGCTCTGCTCTTCTGCAGCCTGAAAAGAACAGCCCCTCTGTGGCTTGCTCTGCGTTGGCTTAGTTCCCGCATCACCAGCAAAACAACTGCCTAGCAACTCAGCTTTTCCCACAACATTTCCTGTGTGCCCAGAAAAAAAGGATAGCACCTAATATTCTCTCTGGATAATCCCTTTACTTGAGAGCTGTATCCAGCCCTCTGTACACATGGGATCTGTAACCAGCAAGGCAAGTGCTGTCGTGACAGAGAGGGCAGGCAAAGTTAAAGCAGTCCTCTGATCCCTGCTGCAAGTTGTGCGGGTTATCTGCTCATGAGGCAGACAGAGAACTTGCTGCTTCTCTCCACTGCATCTCCCCAAACAAAGGCAGGAAGCCACAGCTGTCAGCAAAAAGGTACAGACATCCTTCCTATTGAGAGCCCTGTTTTGTGAACTGTGAGGGAGCTCTCTAGCACACACTTCACAACTGTCAGGAGAGTCCATCTGAAGGCATAAATAATTCAGCCCTTTAAAATAATAGTGCTGGCTTGAACACGTGAAATTGCTTTTTCAGTTACTGCCTTTAAGAAACATTTGCAGTCATATGGCAGATTTACTAAGTTACATTTTCTTATCTGACATCCCAACTGCAGCAACATCTTGCAACTCAGTGTTTAAGTTACTTCCCTCACAGTTTCAGCACCAGTAAAAAAAGAGCTGCCTTGAATCTTCTGCAGCTGTTTCTGGGCAACATGCTGAGGGGACTGCAGAATACACAGTTTTGCCCATATGTTCTCTGGAAGCACAAAACTTCTCATCTCTCCAAATGTTTGAGAAGCACTGTAAATAAGCTCTAACCAGCGTAATTAAGAAAGCACTCTTAACCAAAAATGCAGAAAATAGGGCAGCAACTTACTTGCCGTCTTCATAACTTCCTCAGGAACATTGTCTTTTCAAATGAGTGCAACAGGAAATTGTGGTGATTACAGGAGAGCTGCACGCCTGCAGCTCAAACCACACACTGCAAAGTGCAGAGGCAGTCAGCACTGGATTGGTAACAACAACAGGCAGCCACCTCCCCTTCTTCTTGTACTTTGCATGTAAATCTTAAACTGACGCCATGTGGAGAGAAGTGACTTTAACAAAGATCTACAAGAAATATGTCTGTGAAAGGACTTTTTTACTCAAAGCTCTGTGCTCAAAATTGCAGTGCTTACCTGTTGAAGTGCTCCGAGTCCTACAGATGAAAAGCATCCTAGGTCTGCTACTGTTTAACACTAATTTTATCTGGACAGGTGTTCACTGTCTTTACTAAAGGCAATACTGACCTTTAGTTCCTCTTCATCACACAGGGATGAACTTGGACCTCTCTTGCCCTGCCTTTTGCTGCAGTGTGGTAGAGATATGCACACTCATGGGCTGAATAGGTCCAAACACATCTCCACATGCCCTTGCATTCTCTGCTGAGGCAGAACTTTGTCCATAAGCGAATCAGGACCCTGCTCCTACCTTCTTAAAACAGGGTTTCACGGTAGGGCAGACAGCTCACTGAATCCATGCCAGTGTCCCACAGCCTTTTAGACAGGACCTACAATCTCTTTTTGTTTCTGAATTAGCATCTGACAGATGCAGAAAGCTGCTACTAATATCCAGCTCACAGAAATATGCATCTAAGACTGGGAACTCATGGAAAAGCTCTGATAGCATCAGATACCGCAGGCATGTGGCGTGTCTTTGATAACTGGATTGCCTCACCAGGGTTTATACTTTCAGCTCTGTATTTTTGTTGGTCAGTTTAGTACCCACTGAATGGTTAGATAAGGTAGAGATTAGCAGCAGAGCAACAAACTATTCCTGCAAGTGGATGAACTATTGATAACTAAGTTATAACTGAAAAAATCTTGCAGAGATGTAGTGGTTGGAAAAGATGGCAGAATTACAGAGAAGAACAGTTGTACAGCACTGCTGAAGGGCAGATCTAGCCTACAGAACCTGTGTTTCTGGGTACGAGTCAAGAAACTTGCAGAATTCCTCCAGGAACTCCATCTGACTCTGCAGGGTTGGTGAATTGGGAAAAGTGTTTGTTTGCAAGCTGCATCAGCTCCGTGACACAGACCCCAGGAGGTCCTGCTTACACAGCTTCATGTCAGACTAAAAATCACTGGAGACACACATATAAAAGGAAACATCTGTACCAGCAAGTTAGCAATGCTGTCTTGCACAACACAAGTCAAAGGGCACGGAAGGAGAAGTTTTACCTAGCTTTGGTGAAATACATCTGGTTTCTTTGCATTTTTCCCATTATACAGAGAGTCTTTCCTTGCTGCATCTGCACATAGTCTGAGCAGCAGTATCTGGAAAAACCATGGTTTGAACTTCCGCAGAACCCCTGCCTGCACCAAGCACACCTGCTGTGTGGGTTATTTGACACTCTAGGTAATTTTTCCACTTTTTGAAAAACCTGCAAACACAGATAAAAACTAAAATTTCCTCCCCACCTCTACTACCATTTTATTAGCAGCTAACTGTAGCAGATTATTTGACAAGAATGGTGGATATTACTCACTGACCAAAGTGAAAAGGCTGGCCCCTGACAAGTCAGAAATCTCTGTAATTGATCCAGAACTAAAGGTCCTTTTGTCCTTGAGTTTCATCTTCCATTTCCTGTCTGGGTTCTTCTTATTGCTTTAACCCTCTCCTTTTCAAGTGACTCTTCATTTTCCAGCTTCCGCCCTTCTCTCTCATTCCTAGAATCACATAATGGTTTCAGTTGGAAGGCACCTTTAAAAGTCATGTAGTCCAAATCCCCTGAAGTGAGCAGGGACATCTTCCACCAGACCAGGTTGGTCAGAGCTCTATCCAACCTGACCTTGAATATTTTCAGGGATGGTGCATCCACCACCTCTCAAAGTAACCCGTGCCAGTGCTTCACCATAAAAAAATTGTTCCTTATATGTAATCTAAATCTATCCTCTTTCAGTTTAAAACCATTACCCCTTGTCCTATTGCAACAGACCCTATTAAAAAGTTTGACTATGACCTCCTCTTACTAAGAAGACTTTGAGTAAGTAAATATACAAATTTAAAAAAAAAAAAAAATTAAAGGCCTGTTTATGTTTTGATTGTTTTCCTTTCTCCCCATATTCTTCCCTTCAGAATGGACTGTATAATGCAATCCTTGTGATGCCTCTCTCCCTTCTCTCCTTGTCCCCCAGCTTTTTCAGGTACAGCTATCATTTCTCTTTCTTCAGTTTAACACTGCTGACTCCTCTGTAGAAGTTTATCCAGCTATCCTGTCCTCTCTCTCAGCCCATCACTCTGGCCAAGGATTACCAATTATTTTAGCTGTACTGCAGGAATGTAACTGACCTGCAGTGTGAGAGGGGAAGGAGAATCCAGCTGCAACATGCTAGGGAAGAGCTTCCTAAAATAATCCTGGCTTTTAAATTACTGGCTTTCTATTTAACTTCTGAGATCTAATCCTTGCATGAAACCCACAACAGCTAAAGGAAAAAGGCACCTGCACTGTTACAAGCAGTTCAGTTCACAGGGAAGAGATGCCGACACAGCTGCAGAAGAGGTACCAACTTCGGCCTCAGCATGGGATGGGCTTCTCTTAATTACTTGTGTTGGAAGTGTTGATCTTTGCATCGAATATTTACACATTTATGCTTAAATATCCAAACAATAAATGGGTTTCCCCAAACCAAGGTGAATACTTACACATTTCCTGCTCTTGATGTGTAAGCACTCACCTTGGTTTGGGGAAACCCATTCATTGTTTGGATATTTAAGGATTCACAAGAGAGAGGGAAGAACCCAAGTCTTCTTTTCCTCCCCCAATCTAGACAAGTGGTCTAATCATGAAGTTATTGCCTTGCTCTAATTACTTCATAAAGCCATCCCATGTTGTAGTGAAAAGGTTAAAACTACCTCCTATACCAATATGTAGCTAATTTAAGCATTCGTAATAGAGGTGAGTTCAAAAACTCATGAACAGAAAATGAACTTGAACTTACACAGGTGTTTGAACTATTGCTTAAAGGGCAAATTATCTTGTACATTGAACCAGATTGATTGAATACCAAATGGTACCAATGGTCTTACCACTGAGTTCAGTAGGTATTTGCTTAAAACAGAGCTCTCAATGTAGCTTAGCTACATGCACTAGGTAGCAACAGACTGTACACAAAACATACACTTAACTCCCAAGGGAACTTCACTGCTGGAAAATTGGCACAGAGAAACTCCCTTTTGTGCTGTACACAAGTACTGCAGGAGTGTTGAAGATATAAATTTTTAACTCTGATACCCAAGCCTTTGTTTTTCTGATGCAATACTCTTGAGGCTAAATGAAACACTGTTTCCTTGCTTTCCATAATGAAATATGTTTCCTTGCTAGGAGGTACATCTCTTCACGGGATTAATGGGGTTTACTCACTGCCACTTTCTCTTGGGATCCAGACAATTGTTCAGATAATTATTGTTAAGATAAATGTTGATTTTGCTACCCCGATTGCATTTGGGTAATGTTAGGACATTACCTGCCTGTGAATGCCTCCATTGCATTTATACAACACTTTTCACTTGGTGAGACAACTTATTGTCCTCACCCAAATAAAAAGTACTGCAAATAAAACTGGAACAAATTCTTTGGAACAAATTTTTCTCTGGAGCAAATTCTAACTGTTCTCAGAACAATCAGATCAGCTAAACCAGATCTGTACCTCAGGTCTATAATTTACATCTGAAAGTGGAGACTGTAGAGGTTCACTGGATGCAGAGACAAATATCTGTGGACTAAATAATTACTCTAAACAGTCTGTTTTGATTAACACTGCCTGAAATAAAAGCAAACCACAGGAATTCATATTAAAATCTTGGTTCTCCAGATCTGATAGTACTATCTACAATAAAGAGAAGTTTATGCAAGTTTATTTTTTGAATGAACAAGGAATTATTTTGGAGTTCAGCTTTTTTGTTACGTGAAAGCTCTTTCTTTACATTAGCTGTTCTCATTAATGGACAAATTCCTGAGCAACATTTTAAAAATACAATTATTTCTTCATACTTTGTTTCTTTAATTCAAAACATGTGGCTTCACTGTGGGGGAGGAGACAAGTATATGTATAAACCAAACATGGCATCAAGTCCTGCACTTTTTTAAAAAGGGAAGGATTTTCATTTGAAGTGCCCTTCTTAAGGAAAAACTTCTGAAGAAGATATGAATCACAGAAATGTTTCAGGGCTGCTCCTCCTCCATTCCTCATAAAGATTTTTTTCCCACAGTACAATTGCTAGTTCTTTGCAATCAATAAAAGACACCTCCTTTACAAATTCAAAATTGATTTTTGGACAGTTAAAAGACAACATCCAAACAATTCCTTGTCATCTTTTCAGAAAATTTATTAACACAGCTGGAAATAATCACTCATTCAGCTGGAATCTCCATAGTGCATCTTACAGCAAAAAAAAAAAAAAAAAAACAACAATAAAACAAACCACCAAACCAGAAAGGCTTATCTCACTAGAATAATTCAGACCATTGTAAAGGAATGGTTAAAAAATTACAGCAGCTGTTAGAAATGAGGCCACACTGACACTGTGATGCAAAAATGTGTACAATACCAAGAAAATAAATCCCACTTCTTTTGTGGACCTCAGCAAGAACACAAAATGTGGAATGTCAGATTGTTATATTTCTGTTATTTCACTTTGCTGGCTCCATATCTGTTTATCTTGACCTTTTTCAGTCCAAGCACAAGTTCAAATTCCATTGATTTAAAATGTGTCTTTATACAGAAAGCTTTATACAGGAAGGGCCACACTTCTGTGGTTTTGCTCTTTGCCGTTAAACACATTGTTTTCACTGACAACATAAGTTTCTGTGTTTCTCTAAATTTCTTGAGACCTGTGGATATCACACTAGAGAGACGGAAACATTGATCCTACTCCACATTGTCTGTGATAAAAAAATGGTTACTTTGGTTCTTTTCACTTGCAATTCACAGAAACCAGTGCAAGTTTGCAAGTATTCCCCAAGTTTTTTTCGAGTATAACTTCATATGAAAGACATATTTGGTTGTTACAGGCAATTTGTGAAAACTCATTGAAAATTCAGGTACCAAATTATTTTGGCAGCCCATGCTTGTATTTCTTCCTAATATTTGATTCAGTAGAATAAGCTCACTTTTAGTGGGAAGCAAACACAGAACCTAAAATTGTAGAGTAATGATTCAGAGAAGACATGTATATTAAATAGTTCTCTTTTATTCATATATGTGAGGTTTTTACGTTTGGATTTCCTTAAGGACTTATGAAATGGTATTGAATTTATGCAGTAACATCAGACATGGACATCAAATTTGTTTCAAGATGTACAACCACTTTAGCTGATGACAAAATGTTATCTATAAGACATATTTAGGTGCTGAAATTTTTTTATGGTGTAGGACATCCAACGAAAATACATGTAGGATCGATTACCATATATATAAAAGCTTCTTTCTAGTAAATGCAGAATTTATTGTGAAATGTGAATTTAATGTGAAAAGCTTATACTCCAATTAAACCCACTCTTTCTTTCAACCCACTACTTTTGTCAGAACTTAGGTCTCCAAAAAGACATAGCAAAAATATTTACAGGCATAGAGAACCTCAACACTACAACTTATTTCAAACACTAAAAAATACATTTTGTATTTCTAAATCCAGATATATTCTATATTTCTCTTCTCTGTTGAGGGACTATATGGCTTTTTCAGAATTGGGGCTTCAGATACCTTTTTGTCAGTTATGAGTATCAGATAAAATTTCCTCCTCAAAGTCATATGCTCATAAACTATTATGATGTTTCTCTCGTTATCTTTCATCCAATTTTTCAGTCACATTCTCTTTATCTTTGTTCCCTGAGATTTTTAGCATTGGACAATATTGCTTTAAAACCAAGTGAGGTACTTTAAATATTGAGAAGTGATCACAACAAGGATTTACAGCACAGATCATTGGAATTTTGGCATCAGTTTCAAACTCAGAGTATGCTTACAATTAAGTGAAAGTTACTTAAGTGACAAAAGGTTTTAGTACTAATAACCAGCACAAAATGATGCCATAAATTGCTATGCATAATCCTGCAGTGGCAGGGGTGAATCAACTAACTTAAAAAGCAGTCTTGCTGCAGCCTGGAGCAGCTTCTCTCTGCCAACACCCCAATACATGGTATACCAGTGCTGTCTGCTGCAGTAGTTTTTCCTAAGTAAGAGGCCGACTTTTGGAATCATGATTTCTCTGGTATCAATAGAAAGGAATACAGGAACACCTATCCAAGCCAATTCACTTTGGACCTGCCAGTTGGTATTTCAAGGCAGAAGTAATTCAGAAAGAAAGAAATGCAGGATGCTGTGACAAGCACTGGTAAGCCCCACTGCTAACACTTGGCTGTAGGATCTTCTTGCAACTTCAGGGAAATTATTCTGCTTGGGAGTGCAGGAACTTCCTGTCTTGGAGCCAATGGATGTTTTTACCAACTCTAAGTTATTGATTGAGTGAATAAATAGAGATCCACGATAACTGAGTGTTCATGTTAAAGTGTTATTGCCAACCTTTTATTAATGGAGAATTCACTGTGTGAAGTAAAATCAATTGCTAAGCAATAGGCCATGAAAAGAAACTAGAAAGTGCAGGATGTGGGAACAGTAAGAAATGTCCATGTTGGAGTCAGTCAGACTCAGTTAATGGTTGAACTTGATGATCTTAAAGGTCCTTTCCAACCTAAATGGTTCTGTGATTCTCTGTGCAACTGCTAGAGACAGTCACTCCGCCTGAGGGCAATAAAGTCCTCAGAGCCTAATTATAAATACAAAGAAAGACAGGAAAATTAACTACTTTTAACTACTGGACATTTACTTTTGTGGTTTACTAGTCAGTGTTCACTGCAATGTTAAGCCCTATAATGTGGTCCAAGGGGACCAGGAATGGAGCTTGTAATGGATATACCTTTAAATTTTTATTATAGGAATTACTGTATCAAAATGCACCTGAACCAATGCATGAGAAGCCTTACAAGAAGCAGTGCAAGTGCAGCAGTGACCCAACCCAAGCTGACTTTGATGCCCAGTGACTCCACAAAACAAACGTACAACACCTCCCCCATCCTGAGTGACCACCCTAACCGAGGGAACCCAAAGCCATGGACTATATTAACTCAGTGAACATTTGTGGATATTTTATGGACATTTTACAGGGGTCATCCATAAACTAAAGGAATGATGCCTGTGTATTATACCAAAGGATATGAAGGGGTGTGGTGGTCAATGATGATGTATTGGATCATGTGGGATCTGACCATGATATAAATAGTATGGAATAAGGGGTGGAGAATGTGATGGTTTTGGCTGGGGTAGAGTTAGTTTCCTTCACAGTAGCTAGTATGAGGCCATGTTTTGGATTTGTGCTGGAATCAGTGTTGATGATAGAGGAATGTTTTTGTTACAGCTGAGCTGGGCTTACACAGAATAAAGACCTTTCTGCCTCTCACTCCACCAGCAAGGGGGCTGGGGGTGGACAAGCAGTGGGGAAGGGAACACAGCTGGGACAGTTCACCCCAGATGACCAAAGGGTTATTCCATGGCATCATGGCCAGCATAAAAAAAAAAAAAAAAGGAAAGAAGAAGGGGCAGGGGATATGTTCAGAGTGATGGTGTTTTTCTTACCAAGTAACCTTTACACATGATGGGGCCCTGCTTTCCTGGGGATGTCAGAACACCTTCCTGCCCATGGGAAGTGGTGGATGAATTCCTTGTTTTGCTTTGGCTGTGTGTGCATGGCTTTTGTTTTATCTATCAAACTTTATCTCAATACACAAGTTGTTCTCACTGTTACTCCTCTGATTCTCTCTCCCATCCCACTGGAGATTTGAGGGGCTTAGTTACTGGCTGAGGTTAAACCACTGTAAATATTTTCACTTGACATTTCCAAAAATACCCGTTTGTATGTAAGGAACGGCCATTATTTCTATGTATGGCCAAGGAAGACCATCAGACTGAAATGCAAGTTACTTCTAAAGAGAGTCCCACATTGGTAAACTCCTTTCCTTATCTGGTTTAATGGCCAAATGACAAAAAGCCCATACTTAACAACTGTAAAAGCCACATTTATTGCTTAATGAATCCCCTGAGTCTGAGGACCTTCTCTGTAAACAATTTTACTAGCAGTATTATAAGTAAAACTGTGCCATTTTGAAATTCTTATTCTACACTGACAAAAATTTGATCAGAAAAGGACTGTGAAACAACTTACCAGAGATAATTTAGCAGGGCAGTGATAAAAATAACTGTGACAGGAATCAGGTCTGCTGGTCCCTTTCCTTCTCTGTTTTCTAGAGCACATGAATAGAAAGATTTATTACCAAAGGTATTTGCTTGCATATTTGCCTGCAGAGCAATTATTAGTGCTGACTCCTTCAGAAAATCTATCAGCTGCTTAAAATGTACCAACCCTGTGCTACCGAAAAGAGTTACATTTGTATGGCACAAAATGAAAAGATAATTCTCTCTGAGGTTCTGGTAATAAAGATAATTCTCTCTGAGCAATTGCCTAGTTCTGCTCTCAAGGTCTATGTTGTTACTCTCGGGTGTGAAAGGGCTTTGCAGGACACTGTCTGCTGTCCCAGGGATTTCAGGGTGGGAGGCTGCTGGGACAGCCACAGGTCCCTCCTGTTGTACAGATGAGAATCACTTTAAACTTGTGGGAATCAAAGATATGCTTCAAATCAGAATTTAGCTTCTGCAGTAAATTGGGCTGATGCGTGGGGCAGTGGAGTGGTTTAACCTAACCATTGTAAGCAGAAACTTGGTTGCAATCACACATAGCCTAAACAGAAAAACAGAAAGGAAGAGAGAGATGAAGAAAGAGAAAAGAAGGAAGAAAGGAGACATACATCAAAGAAAAGTGGTCATCACAACATGCATATTTGAAAGTATGAAACACTGGAACCAGACAAGAAAGGAACCAAAAAGATAAACCAGAACCCAAATCCTCTGCTTGTAAAAAAGGGCAAAAATATCAATATTGAACTTGTGTGTCCATGTCTTCCAGCTGCTGGGCTCTGCCCAGGAGGAGCTGATGATCCCACTGCAGAGCATGGGATAGCAGTGGTGCAGCATTGCTGGAGGCACCTGCTGTGCCAGACCCAGCAAAGATTCCCAACAGCTTCTTTCCTACTTCCTCCTGCAGCTCTGTGTTCCCTTTCCACTTTAATATGAAGTGAGGGATTCCACTGAAACTATTGCAACTAATTACAAACATGAAGATAGCGGGATTTTCCATGAACAGCCTGGAAAGACCAAAGCAACATTTGTTTTATTTAATTTAAAAAGCTGTTATTTTTCTCAGTTCCAAGAAAACTAAAGTGATGGCAAGAAATGTGACGTGCAGATTGCCTGAACTGGTGTTAATTATTTTTTAATCACTGAAAATTAAATTAGGTTTTAAATAGACATTATTAATTCTTGTCTGGGTTGTCCAAAGACAGTGTAACAAGCTAACAGATACTGAATTATAATTACAAGAATATGATTATATCAATTCTAGAGACGATAAGAAGAATTCACTGGCTGTTCAATACAGAATTTATTCAATTTACAGCACGGGTTATTTAACCAGAACAATAAAATAAAAAATTATGTAAAATATTATCTTTCATCTTAAATTATTTTGTTTATTGCTTTTCATTTTTAACTACCTTGGAGGGCCTGTTTCCATGTTTCCATGCACTGCTGTCATGGTTTAACACCAGCCAGCAACTAAAGATATATTTTTCTACCAGTTTTACAAATCTGATGGTCTTTGGTCATGACTGTCAGGAAAAAGGCATTGTTAGGTCTCTGGATACTGATAACTGGGCCCTAGGAAACTTTCGGCAGCACAGCTTGTGTGGATCCATTCTGGCCCATAACACTTCTATAGTCATAGAACTTTGTGGAGTTTATGGATGCCTGGTATTTAAAAAATTAACCCCATTTTAATTAAAATAATAGCTCTCTTTTTAATGACATTAGATTATTGTATTTTGAGGGAGATTAACAGCAGTCTACATCTGGTTCCACAAAAGTCAATGTCAGTATTTAATATCAGGTATAGGAAACAGACTGGTCAGACTTACATAATTTTTAAACACCTCATTATAGTACAGTTGAATAAAGATCAGAACAAATGAGACATTCAGGAGATTCAGTTTTCAGTGCTTTATCTTCAGACACTGAGAAATTGGAAAGAGTATAAGGCACTGTTACTGCTCCCAAGAACAGCACCCTCTGACAGTGCCTTTCATCAGTGGTATGCAATGATCAATCAGACAATCTGAAAGCTGATCTCCTTTGTGAGCCTGGTATCAGCTGGCAGCCATCAAGGACTATGCTAGAGACCCTGTTTCATACCTGGATCTGAGGTTAAAGTAACAGTAAACACTTAGTGGTCTTCCATGGCAAGTTTGGGATGGTTTTTTCCCTATGAAGTGCTTTTGTGATATGCCTACTAATTCTCTTCTGAACTCCTGGAGAATGCCTCCACAAATTTCCTTCTCTGTAGAGGGATTAAAAAACCCATCTATATTTCTCTAGATTCCTTTCTATATCCCACTATATCAGTAATGTCACACAAGCCATGATTCAAAGTGCTTTGGCAACAGCCAACAAATCCAGGTAGATGTTCTACAAAGACTTCTGTAGTATATGGGCAATATATAAGTAAGAGGGGAAAAAAAAGAGAGAAGGAGAAAGCAACTTTCTTCCCTCTCACCACCAATCAAATATCATTGCTGGTCACCCTTAAGACCTGGAGAAAAATCTGCAATGAACTGGGCATTTTGTGGAATGGGACACAATCTACAATGGGGAAGAAATGTCCATTGTCTTTTGGAGTGCCAAGATGCCAGAGGCACTCTGTGTGACCGAATAAAGCACTAATTTTCTCTTTAAATCCCTCTGCAACCACTGGAAAGCCCAGCAGAGGCCAGATTAATATCTAGGAATTCTGCAAATTTTCTGGTCATTATTGGTCTAGCACATATTTAACAAAATACAAAGCCTTCTGAATTCTTCATTAAAGGCTACAAGGGAATTCTCAGAAGATGAATAAGAAATACTGCTATGTAACAGATACAATATTGAAAGTAATCCAGCATTAAATTACATCTGAAAAAAAAAACCCTATAAATCTCTAGAAGCAGACATAAAGTGGAAAAGAAATGTATCTTTTTTTTCTTTTTTAAAAACCCTCTAACTGCTGACCTTGAGCTTCATCAAAGATGTGTGAAAGACAAGAGAAGAAACTCCATTTAAACAAATATAAAGCTGATTTGCAGTCCATTTGTTGACAGCCCTGTAACACTGTCTGGCAAACAGATACCAGTCTGGATAAGAAATCTGTTCGAATAGCATGGAAAGATGGCTACAGATGGAAGAGGCTGTGTGGAGGAGCCCAGCCAGCCAGTGTCAGGGTTGCTTTCCTCAGGAGGTCCAAAGCTGGAAACAAAACGATGGGCCCAAAATTTTATTTTGCATCAAGGCATGTCAGGGTTTTCAGCCATCTGCACCCCACTATTCTCTTGAGAGACAGTAACCTTTGACATGCCAGCTTTTGCTAAAAGGAGTGGCTAATTGGATTCCTAATCCATTAATACTAATCTTTTCACTGAAGTGACAGCAAGTGTGATTTGTCATCTTTGCTTCCCCTGCTGCTTTATGTGGCTGTGTAAAACTGGAGCATGGAGTTGGTTGCTGCTGCTCACACTTCACTGGTGTGATCTCCAAAGCCTCTGCATAACCTGAACAAATGACCTGAGAGATGCTGCAGAAGTCTCTGGCCAAATTCAGCCATACAGGGACAGGATTTACTTAAGTAAATCCATACTCTGGTTCTTTGTAAAAAGTAATGCATGGCAGCTGAATTTGGTGTACAGTTTTAAAATTCATTTCTGAGTATTATTTCTTGCAATCCACAGAAATGAAAAGTGGTTTGTTTGGGTTTTTCCTATGTAGGGATGAGTGGGTTTTATAAATGAGGTTGTATAATTAGACTTTGTTCCTTGCATGAAAAGATGCAAATTATGCAAAGCATATTGCAGCTTTACTCCTTCAATAACAACCACATATTGGTAATTACATTATGAAGCTGCATTTTGTTCATTTTAGTGGGACAGAGCAAGAAGGAGTACATTGGAAGCATCCATGAGCACAGATTATTCAAGGCATGTGCACGTAGGTCATCTGAACCCCTCAAAATTACTCCCATTCTGCTCTTTCATTCTCTCCCATAACTCATCAGCCCTCAGTTTGCCCTCAGTTCTCATTCCTAAGCATAGGAAAAGTGTTGGAGGAGAGAAAAGATGCTATAATAGTTCAAGATCTACAGGTAAAATGCACAAAACTGAGCCGAGTGCTTTAAAATCCCATACATTTAGAGAATTCGAAGATGAGAAACATACATGAACTGAAACATACATGTCGAAGCAAAACTTTCCATCATTCAGTGGAATGTTGTAAAGGTGTATAGAT
This sequence comes from Vireo altiloquus, assembly GCA_013396875.1. Lineage (NCBI taxonomy): Eukaryota > Metazoa > Chordata > Aves > Passeriformes > Vireonidae > Vireo > Vireo altiloquus. The sequence goes on along the minus strand of VZRF01010184.1, from coordinate 260,148 downwards.
TTAAGAATGGATTTTTAGGAGGACGTATCACTAACAGCTGTCACATTTGGGGAGCTTGCAATCTGAAAATTCTTTTGTGTAGACCATTACGGTGCTGACTTACCTGAAACAAGTAGAAAAGTGTGAACAAATGAAGGGAGACTATGAACAAAAAGGAAAGAAAGGAGATGAGGGGATTCAAGCCACCACAAGCAGCAGTATGCCATTTATGTTGCAAATAAATGCTGCTGTTCACATCCATTGTGATTCATTGGGAGAAGCTGAGGCAGAAGCACTGGCTAATGGTCTTGGAGCATGGCTAGGTGGGCCTGTATGTTACAGCCCAGCAGCTGCCTGCAGTGTCTCCACTGTGGCTTCCCCTGTGGTTATGACCTGAGTTGTAACCGGTGACAGAACTATGAGGTTATCTCTAACCAGGACGAGAATTGAGGTTATTCAGACAAGCCTGCAATAAGGTGAGGATAGCAGCAAGGTCAGCTGGATGGAATCAGACTACAAGAAAAGCTTAGTTTCCTGTCTTTGAGCAAAAATAGTGACTTCTACACCACCAGCCCCCACTCGCATCTTTTTGTAAGCAGACTGAAGTTCTCAAACTACAGTCTCTGCAGCAATTTAGGGGATTTCCTGGTAGAAAGTTGAAAAGTCGGTATCCTTATCAGAAGCTGGGAATGTGCTACCTACACATCCACGAACAAGTATTTCATGACTTTCAGAAATGACACATGCTCCAACACTAGACTTCCTGAGCTGGAAGAGCAGAGAGAGTGGCACTGGAGACACTCAGAAATGCTGCAGCCCAGGCTACCCTCAGACTGGATTCTCTGAGCATCCATACAAAGGAAGTTGGGTCTCACTGTCATGAGTGACTGACACAGGACCAGCCCGCTGAACCAGGTCTAGGGTCATGATAGGAATAAAGGATGGACCATACCAGCACTGTGTCCTGCCAGTCTAGAAGGGGCTTTGATGCTCCCTGACTTTGGCAAGGTACATCCTGGGGACTTCCATGCTTTCAAATTACATAGCAATGCTATGAAGGGAAGAATTGGTCCATCTAGCATGGAGCTCCCACTTTTGGTGGGAGCAAAAAGAGTGCCCACAAATGTGTGTATGGACTAGAATCTCTTTCTGTTCTGACATCTAAACTAGTTTTGAAGGTTTAGGGGGTCATTTTAGTTGTCTGGGGAAACCAGCACTGTGTTTATACTCCAAGTTTGAGTCCCATGGCTATGATAGAGCTGGTTTTAAGCTAGATACTTGCATGCTGTTAGCAGGGCAGCCATGGAAGGGGAGAAACCAATGTGTGCAGCAACATCTACCTGAGGAGGTCATAAAGTTGTCAAGCTGCTAGTTTGAAGATGGCTTTGGCATGCCTACATTAACTACAATAACAATATATTTTGTCACAGTCCTTCTTATTCACCTTTTGATAGTATCCTGCTTGTTTACACAGAACATAATAAGTCCTTCTGCCCTTTACCTCAGAAATCAGTGTAATATTAGACATTTTCATCAGCCAGCATTGGATACCCCAGGACATATTTAAACTGTGCTGCAAGCCTGGGATATTCAGTTACTGAAAAGAGCTTGATTGCTTTTTATGCTTGTCTCTTATGTCCACTGGTCTCAGTTACGATTTAGCAATTTCCCCAGCTGAACAATGCTAATGACTTTGAAAGGCAGTTAAGTGGAAGATAAATTTCAATTAGCAGGTAAAAACCTTAAGCTAAGCTGTGGTAGGGCATATCTTTTTTTAGTTTGAACTATTCATACAACTTACTAATTATAACTGTGCAGTCTACAGTGAAGATGAAAGAACATCCTTCTTCCCCAGTTTCTAGCCACCCTCTACCAAAAATCAATTATCTCCCACACCTTCCCAGGGCATTAGTATAGAGCTGAGGGGAAAAAATATGAATCACAGAATCATTAAGGTTGAAAAAGACTTCCAGGATCATTGAGTCCCAGCTTTGACGGAACACCACCATACCAACCAAACCATAGCACTAAGTGCCACACCTAGTCGTTTCTTGAACAGGAAGGATGAAAATACATTCTTCCATAATGCATTGCTGCTGTTCCTAACTGGGCTGCCAAGTTCTAGTGCAGCTTCCAGCTGTAAATGCTTGAGAGGGTAGCAGAATGAGTGCCAGTTATTACATATAGTGGGTAAAGTTTCATGTGATCATCGCTGAAAAAATTGTTAAAAATCCAGTATGAGGTTTTAGCCACAGAAATTCCATTGGACAGGCACAAGACATTGCTACTCTCCAATGGGAGCAAACTGCTGACATGCACTGTGCAGTTCTAGGCAGACCCTAATTCACAGCAGTATCAGAATAACTTTAGGATTATACCTGTGTCTCCTCATGCTTCAGAACACAGTCCAGACTCTATTTCAGGGGATGGAGGGAACTTCTGGAGATGATTTCATCACAGATCAGAGTGAGTTTTGCCTTTGATGTTGGCTGATGTCCTTTTTGTTTCCAATCTTGTTTTCCTCATGCTGGTCACAGAGCTAAGCAGTGAACACATGCATGATACTGACTCCTCTTTTCTGGTTTAAAACCAAAGCTAGAAATTAGAGTATAGGTCAAGAGGAGGTGAGGCAGACAAAAGCATTTGCAAAGAGAGGCCCAAAATGGATGAAAGGACATATAAAGAATTCCACCACGCTGGAGTGCAGCCTGTGCTGTACGGCAGGAAGTAACTCCAGGAAGAATTCCATGGAGAAAAACCTTCAGTGTGCTGAAGAGGGTGAATTCACAGAGCTGTTACTCTTCCTTTTCCTCCTGTCAGATAAATGAGTAGCAGGGAATGTAGGACACTGTATTTGCATGAAGGATTCTATGTCCTGGCCCATGGAGTGATCAGATAAGTAACAGGAGCTCTGAAAAAAAGCATATTCTTAGAAACTGCGTCATCTGAACAGATGCAGTGCTGTTAAAGTTCACTGGATAAACTAGGTTTTATTTTCTACAGCATCTCTTTAAATACAGTAACAAGAAGTCAGCAGGTTCATGGGTGCATACACACTGGAATGTTTGCTGCACATTAATAACTCCACAGCACAAGGTTCCAGCAACGCTGCCAAAACAAACATAAAGCAGTTTTTGGTTTCAATCCCACACATCACCTCTGGGAATTACGTTAAAACTTCCTGTTTTCCCCACTACCTGCCATGCATTTCACAGCCTACAAATGCGAGCTAGTGAAGAGCTTTTGGGGATTGTACTTGGAGGGAAACCAAAGAGCAAGAAAACAGCTTCAGACTAACACAAATGGCTGAAAAACCTGCCTGTGAAATATGGGCAGGAAAAGGGGCTTATGAAAAGGACACCATTCATCCAGGATTACTTTTCAAAGTGATTGTACCAAAGCAGCAAGATCCTCGCACTGAACTTCAACACAGAACTGCACCCCAGCAGCCTCCTGTCTCTTCACAGACATCTCCACCATGCTCTGTGTCTGCAGGCACTGAGAGGAACAGCAGTGTTCTCCCTGCTCTGCGATTTTAAAGGAAGGTGGAAACAAACATTTGTTTTACTGAACAGTGATACTTCTCCATATACAAATACTTTGATTGGGCTTCAGCTGCTGCATGTTGTCTGTTACTTTCCTTGTCTCTGCATCAGCACAGGAGAAGGAGAGCCTGAAATTCTGGGGTGGCCACTTATCATAGAATCATAGAATGGCCTGGGTTGGAAGGGACCTTGAAGATCATCCAGTTCCAAGCCCCCTCTTCTGGGCAGGGACACCTTCCACTAGATCACCTTGCTCAGAGCTCCATTTAACCTAGCCTTGAGCACTTCCACAGATGAGCCATCCACAGCTTCTCTGAGCAACCTGTTCCAGGGCTTCACTGCCCTCACAGTAAAGATTTTTGTCCCAATATCTAATCTAAACCTGCCCTTTTTTATTAACTTTACTTGTTACTACATGCTCTTGTAAATACTCTCTTTCCCCTTGACAATTATCATTACTGATTTTCTAAAGAGTAGATTTCCACTTTATTAAAAAAACACTCTAATGTTCAACAAACCCTTGGTGAGCAGTAGGCTGCTATTTCACAACAATTCCGTCAGTAGTGAGGGACAGTAAAGTCTCAAAAAATATAGTGTTTCTTCATATACTAAACTTCAGTTTGACTGGGCTTCAGACAGCCACTTTGTCTATGACATTTAAGTCCTGATGTTTGAGCAACAAGCAAAACCTTGTGCACAGCCTGGTGACTACAGCCATACAAGCAGCCTAAAAGTTAAACCACTTTTTGAATCACAGAATATGGTGAGTTGGAAGGAACACACAAGGATCATTGAAGTCCAACTCCTGGCCCTGCACAGGACACCCCAAGAATCACACATGTGCCTGAGAGCATTGTTCAAACACTTCTTGAACTCTGTTACACTTGGTGCTGTGACCACTTCTCCAGGAAGCCTATTCCAACGCTCAACCACCGTCTGGGTGAAGAACCTTTTTCTAATATTTAACTGAAAAACCTCTTTATTTCCTTACTTTAAACAGGGGGAAACAGATTTTTAGCCATTTATTAGTAGCAGAGAACAATTCCACATGCTCACAAATGTTTTAAGGCAGCTTTGGCCCAAAAAACGGTCATCATCCTCTTTCCCTGTAGGATATAAACCTCATGAGTATTTTTAAATCTGCTCCACTTTTTTGGTCCCCAATTCAGAAAAAAATTAGGACATTCATTTATGACCTATTTTCTATTATTAGGAACCAATCAGTTTGCAGTAGTAACAGATAATAGAGTCCAATGCCATGATGACAAGAAAAATAACATATTGACATTCTTTGCAATAAAAACACATTCACAGAAAACTTTTTTACAGCTTCTGGGAAACAGACAGTCATTATGCCATACAAACAAACACCAAAAAATATCAGGTAGATTTTTTTCTTTCTTTTTGTTCTGCACATCAGGTTTTTAATTTGCAGTGCAAAGTTCCTTTAAATCACAAGAGCAATTATATTTCTGTGGCAGGTTGAACCTGTCTGGGTGCTGAGTGTACACCAAGGCTGCTCCATTTTGCCTGTGATGGTTACTAGTGAGTGATCCATCCCTGTCCTTATCCCACCCCACAAGTCTTTCTTTATGTTGGTCTTAGGCATGTTCAACATCTGATGGAGCCCCATGTCTAGTCCATTGTTTGTGACCTTATGAACCTCTCATCTGCTTCACTCCAGAGGAGTACTTCTAGTTCTTTTGCTTCCTGCTGCAGCAGGACTCTCTCCTGGCCTAAGCAGATCCATTTTGAGGTCCTCCCCATTCTGGTCCTCCCACAACATGTTGGCCTCTGTCTCTGCCTGTTGGAGCAAGCACTTGCACTGAGACCTCTCATTACCACCTCAGGACATCTTGTTGACATTTTACAACAATTTCCCCTCTCGCAGTTTTCCATTTTTCTGTAGCATCCACTCATTCCATAATGGCCTTGTTCAGCTCACTGACACAAAAAGCCTGAGCTAGATATGCCTCTGGTGAGGTCCTCCATCACTGCTTTAATGCACGTCTGTCCCTGACCCTTCCAGGTCCCTTCATTCTGTCCCTGCATACCTGCAAGCAGTTACAACAAGAAAAGCAGGCGTACAGAAATTCTGACGTTTATTTTCTTCAGTCTCTCCTAGCACGTCAGCTGAAAACTGTCCTTCTCTTTGGCACTCCTATAAGCCACTTTGGAAGTGGTGCCTTTGTTGGGGATCCGGTTGGCTGCCCTTCCCCAGGAGGAAGGGATGTGTGCCAAGGAGCGTGGCCGGGCAAGGCTGAAAACCTCCCTCTGAAACCTCTTTTATCATTGCTGAGGACTCCAACAAGGGACACAGCCATGTGACCAGCAGCCCTGAATGCAGGGGCATTGCAGGAGGTGGAGAATGCTCTGCCAGAGTGCTACTCACACATCTCTCTCCCAGGGAGTAAACCATCAGGCAACGGGGGTTAAGTGATTCAAGCCCTGCTTGTATATTTCAAAAATCCACCATCTTTGTCTCTCCTAAGGCATAAAATAAAATATTATTAACAATAGCACTGGTAAAGCAATTGTTAAAACCCTCCCCTTTAAGGTCCTGAAGGGAAAATAATGCTGAGTGTTAACATAGACATGTTTCACAAACCTGAAATCTCCATATTGTCACCCAGGGACCCTCTGATGTGAGTACCCTTCTCTCTGCAGCACCTAGTAGAGGTATTTTTTCTTCACTACTAGATAAGTGAGTAGTTAACAACGTTCTACTAATATCAACTCTTTAACAGATTTCCCTGATTTTTGGTAAAGCTTCTGAACAAGGACAAACCGACTGATTCCTGGCACATTTGTCTGCAACAAATGGTGGAGATGGCACTGTTGTTTGCACACTTGCTGTTCCTACATGGGGACTCTCTTCACCAGCCTGACAGAATTATAGCAGAGTGCTACCACGGAATTTACAGTTATGAGAAGGTTTAAAGTAAAGAAAATAATGCAGAAAAAAAAATTAAAATAAAGTGACTTTTTGAAGATTCCCAGCAGGCTAAATCCATACCACAGGCATTGCTGTGACTGGATATTTTGCAGATGCACCTAACCTAGCATTAAAAGTTGCCAGCAGCCTAGGAACAGCATGACAGACATGCAGATCCCCACAGTGATGCTATTCTGTAAAATCAGTGGCAGCACTAAGAATAAAACTCTAAGGCTACATCTCTAGTAGTAAATAAAACAGGCTAGACACTTTTCCATAATGAAGCAATGCAGCATGGCCTGGCACATGCACACAAATCTAAACTGCTCCCTTTTGCCTCCAGACATGATAGTCATATCTGAACCACCCATTAGGAAAGGTCTGAGGCATCCAATCCTTTTTGTTTCCAGCAATATTGCTAGCTGGCATGGACCAAATCTGTGCCACGGAGCATTGTAACAATTAAACAAGACACATGATTGCAGACCAGTGCCCTGGTCCTGTTCTACTTTCCAGTACAGAGATATAGCCTATGGGTAGTCCATGGCCTTCTAAAACCTTTTAAAAGGCTCTCTGGGGCTCTCTCAAAATTTATCAATTTTAGTTGCTTACCCCAATGGGTCCTCAGACCTTGCCTGAGAAAAACAGCAGTGCTTTACATCTCACTCATAAATAGATAAAGGGCTTCTTTCACTTGGAAACATCGAGCCATGAACAATTCTTAGAGTATCACTCAAAAACCATGTCAAACAACCAAAGAGGAACCTGTTAGAAAACAGAACTAAAAACCATGGCTGCCTAGTCTGTGAGAGGATTTGGAAATGAGAAGGAAGCAGAAGAGGTAAATGAGATAATTTTGGGAAACAGTCCCCACTGGACCCTGGGGTTAGGATGCTAACATACTTGTAACAGCATAGACTTGTCACAACGATGAGCTCCTGCTGAGACATTCCCCCATTCACCCATTCCTTCCAGGGATATTACAGGTGCATCCCCAGCTGGTTTTGCTAAACCCACCCATGTTTCTCAAGGGGTATCTTCCCTCTCTAAGGTATGACATGATGCTGCTTGTTGGAGAAACACATCAAAGTTGTTGTGCATGTGGTTGGTTTTGGTTTTTTTAATCACCATTTTGCTATATTCCTATAAGGTCTAAAAAGTTACATAGAAACCAAGTAGAAAACCTGAAATGTTTCTGAACTTTCAGTTTTCCATATTTCTCTAGACCAGAAATAAGTATGGATAAAATACGATTCTCTCATTCTTCTGGCATTATTGCTAACACACACATTGCAGACTGGATTCAAAGCTTGTTGAATTTAAGAAGAGCTTTAACACCAAGAAAATGGCCTCAGCTTCCTGACTATCGATGTGCCCATTTTGAAAACCTCAACATCTATGAAGCTGTGGGCTTCTTAGACTTAGTGCTTAAAACCAGCGAGAACAATAATAGAAAAACTATGTGCCTAATTGCATTTATTAAGGGTCAGTTCAGTTTTGAATCTACCTTTTGAATTCTGCTGGAAAAAGAAATGTACAATTCAATTAGTATTCAATGATACCAGTGCTGATGCCACAGGCATAGCCCATATCCCCTCAGGAAGGGCAGGAGCTTCTCCACTGAAAGGCCTAATGTGCATTAGTGCAATGGTTTCTGGGTTGCTGAAAGCTTTTAAATTACACATTTCCAGAGTAAGAGGGTATGCATGGGGCAAGAAAAATGGAAATGAGAAAAAATAAATCAGAAAATACTCCATCTGTGTGTTCTTGGGGTTTGAGAGTAGGCCAGGGCTGCCTGCAGAGGTGCGGTGGCAGTCGGAGACACAGGGATCCCATTCCAACTGTGCCATGTGTGGGGTGAGCACGTAGCCTGCATTTGTCACAGGCTGAGGCCAGGCCATGGGAATGCAAGAGAAGAGGAGCCACATCAAAAGCAGGGTCTCCTCTGTGTGTTTCTTGCTCAGATCCCATGTTCAGAGGGCAGGCTTGTTGGAGTGTGTATTTTAGATATGGTGAGCTGGAAAATTGTAATCTGGAGATTACAGAGCTTCAAATTAGGTAAGAACCAGGCACAAAGCTCTAAACTGATGAAAAAGGAACAACAAGAGAAAACAGATGCCTAATGAAGCGAGCATTTACCTTTTTAACACCAATCTTAGATGACTGGATGGTGGAAGCCGGAGCGAGGGAAAAGTTACTGATAAAAACGATCTTGAGAACACCTTGATTTTTAAGAAAGAATATTCCTTTGGGCAGGCATGACGTAAGACAGAGTGAAATTAGCCCCACTAAAAAGCACTTGAAGAGGCAATTCAGCTGTGGTTTGAGAGCACAAGGACTTCCAGGAATTAATCTGATCTTCCAGCTCTGCCTGGCATCATGTCAGAAGGAGAGGAGCTAGGAGGTGAGCAATCTTTGAGCTGAACCTATCAGATGAAAGTTTTGCTTCTTCGTGAGACAGGCTGACTTGGGAAAGCACCATATTTAAAAGAAATAGTTTGTGACACAACTTCAGCACATTTGAAATGCACAAAAAATCAGAACCTAACTGTTTTCTAATTATCCTTTGCAGTGTGACAAATAATATTTCAATATTTTCATGCCCAGGCATCAGTAAACATCTTGAAAAATAAGCCTAAAGCACTAATTTTACACCTAAATTAGTGGCTTGCTTTTGAGATATCCAAGGTGCCCAGCCATCATCCTGACTCCAGAGGAAGCTCTTGGAAGCAAATCAAAAAGGGTAGGGGAAGAGAGGAACAAAACAGATTGTTGGAGGCAGATCCTGCTTTCTAATTATTTGGGCCCAACACAGTTACCACGCAATCAGGAGTTGGTGATGGGAAGCTCCAAATTGCACAAATGGCTTCCAGCTCTTTTTTTTTTTTTTTTGTAGAGCAGAGTGTGCAGAAATCGAGCAGCTGGGAGCAAATCAAACATTTACTGCCTCCTTGTCTGCAAAATGAATGCTGACACACTCTCCTGCATCTGGAGGCTGCCTCAGCATGAGCAGAGCAGTGAAGGAGCGCATCATGACATTAATTCTTTTGCAGAACAAGGAGTTACATCAAGGGCACTGCCACACTGCTTCAGAAGGAGGTTCATCACCCCCACAACTGTCTGGACCCCTTGTGCACAGAGAGCAGCTGCTAAAGGACAGCACAGCCAGTCCTCAGGAGCTTGCTCCCATTATGTCTCACCCAAGAAAAAGAAGAAAAAGCCCCATCAGACTGGATATTTTAGTGGTATGACATGACCAGGAGCAAAATGTCATATGTCTTCTGTCTTCATTGTGATAAAAGTTGAGGGCAACAGACATGTCTTTTTACAAGTTCCTGATGCTCAAAAGCCTTGGGAAATTTAAGAAAATTAAAATGAAGCCAAAAGGGAGAGCTAAGCATGGTTTTCTGTCCACACTTCACTTACTCGGAATTTCTGTCACTGGGCCAGTGAGGGCTGGGATCTGCTTCTCCACAGAGACAAAGGTTTAAGTGCTGTGAAGAAGCTACTGATCTTTTTTTTCACGTTAACTGAAAAAAAGCATATTTACTAGAGGACATTTGTGAGGGCAATAGCATATGAATGGCACCTTTCACACCCCAAATTAGACAAATATCTGTTAGATTAGTAGTTAAACAGTATCAGAAGCAAGAAAGTGGCATCAAGATCTGCAGCCATTATTCAATGAATTTGAACACTGAGAAAGAGTTTAAACTTATATAATCTGCTTCATCTGGGACTGCATGACTTGACTAACAAGAAGATGAAATATATGAAATAAAATTTATATAATAGAATAAGCTTCACTCATTTGCTGACCCAGGAGAAGTTTCACATGGAAATTTAGGAAAATGCACATAAGTAATTCCTATGATTTCTTTTTTTTTTTTTTTTCCAGAAAAGCTAAACAGAAATACTTGAAATAAATGGTATGCAAAAAAATATGCCAACTTCTGCCTTACAATTTAAATTGAAATTAACTTAAATATATAAAAATCATTTTAGAATATTAGGACATGCTAAAAAATACCTTTATGCAGCGACAAATTCTGATAGCATTTTAGTGTTGAGGATTGTGAGAGAGAAAGAGAGGAATTCCTAACAGAAGGGAATGAAAATCATCAAAGGATTTATATGTTAACAAATAGGATTCTACCAAAGATCATCTATTTCAGAGAAAAGCACCATCTGTCACCCTCATAAAAAAAAAAGGAAAAAAAAATAAAAAGAAAATCAGATTTTGGAGCTCCCTCTGCTGGAAGCAGTTACTTTCCTCTGGCTTTCCCTTGGCGTACCTACCACAAACACCTAAAAAGTGGTTTTTCACCACTTTTTCAGCAATAAACTGCACATTTTACTTTACATGTGATATCAAGGGAGAAGAGGTTTCTTTTTCTTTCCTCTCTGCATAAGAAGAGCAAATGCACGTAAACCAGTACTGCTCACTCCACAACTGGACAAAAAAAATATCACAAGCAGGGTTTAAAGATTGACTGTACTACCAGTGGGATTTCTTTTGCTGTTTTTCCTCTCTTCTTTGAACACAGGTAATTTGTACTTACAAAGCTTATCCCACCACAACCCTTGTTCTATTTTTCTCTCTACCAAATCAACAGGGAATCAGTAAATTACTGTTTAAAAATACAAAAGGGCATTCTCAATAACATCACTGCAGGAACAAGACTTAAAAATACAATGCAAAACACTCATGACAGACATGCAGCAGAACTGACACAGTTGTGATAAGTTCACACCTAAAATCGCATCTGTAAGTGTAATTGGGCAGTGCCCCAAATGTCTGGCTCAGCTGTAGGTGCCCTGCAAGACCGACACTGTGGGATGAGAGCCTGGAGTATGTCAGAAGTATGTCAGCTCAGGCAGGGTGCCCATTTAAACAGCCATCTTATATTGGGATGAAGCACGCGGTGGGAGATTTCTTCTTTACCAATCACAAAATGTATTTAAATGCCTTCCTCAAAGGGTTCTTTTGTCAGTTTTTATCACCTTTGTCTTTTTTTCTTCCAGCCTTTTATCTGCAGACAGGCAAGGCCGCTGGCTTCAGCTGCACAGTGTATCAGCTGCTCTGCTCAAAGCATCACCATCTAGCTCAGTGCCTGCCTAACCAGGCTGGTGTGGGACACACTTGGCACAGCTCATTGGCAAGCCTGGATATGCACAACTTCACAGGGATTTAAAAAAACCTGGTGAGTTCATCATCAAAGATCCAGCCTATATGTGTGCATTCTATTAATATAGAATGGATATAAACCCACGGTGGAAGAGATAAGAAGTGAAAGAGCATTCTCAGGGATATGCACAGGTGCATGGTTTCAGGAGACATATCCAGGGTGAAAAGAGCTGTGTAAAAATAAGAGTCATAAAAGCACAGAATCATAGATTGAGGTTATGAGGTCAGCACTAAAGAAAGTGAAAAATGATTTGAAAAGTGAAAAATGGGGTAGCTGAGAAGGAATTAAAGGCAGGACAGCAAAGGCAGGAAGGATCAACATCACAGGCCAGGGAGAAGAAGGACATTATTGTAGGCACAAAGGAAGAATGCCACCACATCCCACAATCCCTTTTCTGAGAACTCCTCCCTCTCCCCCAGCATCAATCTACACAGAAAGGAACATGAGAAGTCACTTTTTTTTTTTCTATACAAGCAAAAGAAGCGTCCTATGCTTTCTAGCTTCTTGCTACTTTTCATCACTCATTCCCACAAGTACAAGCCCTCTCTTTTAATGTTAGGTTTAAATACTTCGCTGCAAGTCGGAAAACTCTGTATGATAAATGTTGGTCATTAACATTATTCTCTGCTATACTGTAGATATTGTCCAAGATGTAATGATACCAGCAGGTCTAACTCACTGACAGCAGAGGCACTGCTGCTACAAATTAAGAGAAAGTGGCTTAAATCTATATGCTACTAAACAGACCACATTCCACTTTAATAATTACACTAGACTGCTGAATTTACAATATTATTTTAGGGACATCGGTTCTTTGAATATGGGATCATGCCTGATAACTTAATTTAACTTTATTTTGTTTACTCTGTTCAAGATGAGTAGTAATAGGGATGTAATCTCCAGGACAGCTGTTAAAGACTAATATTTATTTCTTGGGTACAGTTACTTGAGAGAGGATAGACTTACAGAAGGGTCATACCACTGCTTAAGGTTAGGGGTCAATGCGCATTAATTCTAAGAGTTTCATCCTTTTATCCTTCCTCTCTCTTTAATTATAAAATGCAAAAGAAATATACAACTATTAAAAGTATTGCCTTGAGACTTAAATCACAGGAGAAGAATGAACTCAAATAGCCAGAACAGGATACATAACGTGAGTCAGAAGAGTGCATTTTTCCCTTTAGTCAGTCCTGATTCTCCCTGGCATGCAGACCAACAATTGCTTCATGTCTTCAGGGTACTATTTTCACGGCTGCTGAGTTGGGTCCATTCTTGGGATCCCCTTGGATACAGCTGGTGGCTGCAGCTGCCAGCAGCTGCTTAGGCAGACTGCAGCTTGGAGCACCACAGCACGGCCGGGAGAAAGCCACAAGGAACAAAAGGCTGCTGTTCCCAAACAGGTGGTTTTTTCCTAACCTCCTGTCCCTAAGTTCTATTTCTAACATACAAGCATGGTTCAGAGAGTTATATTTTTTTGCTGTTGCTCCTGCTTCTTTTGTTGCATGGCCATTTCCATTATATCTGCCTTTGGTAGTTATTTTGCCCTGCTCAATCAAATCTGTGAGTGGGAGAGCACAGGAAACTGATCTGCCTGAGAGAGCCTGGGAGCTAATTGGTGGTCTCGCCTTTAAATTCATAGAATCATAGGATTGTTTGGGTTGAAAGGTACTTCAAAGATCATCTAGTTCTAAACCCCCTGTCATGTGCAGAGACACCTTGAACTAGACAGGTTGCTAAAAGCCTCATCCAACCTGATCTCGAATGCAGGTCCCTGCATATGGGACTGTATTTTTGCTACCCCCAAAAAACTGTGGGTTTTCTTCAGAGAGACCATGGCATGGGGAAGATGCCTTATTTTCAAGTTCTGCTGGTGATGACAGCTGTGCAGACTCCTAACAGATCAACTGAGGCCTATGTTGGTTATTTTTGAAAAGCCAGAGGATGCAAACAGATATTGCCAGTTCAATGGTAGATGTTTTTGTTGTCATGTCGGGGGGTAAATTCCTGGCAGTCATATTAAACGGCAACAGCTACATTTGATTTATTTCTTATCAAGAATTCCCTTTCTTTTTCGTAGACACCAAAAGAAAAGGGTACACTGCATATTGACTAACAAAAATAAGGATTATACAGAAGGAGTGTGACAATATATGTGACAATAGGTGACAAGAATTCTTTAAGGAAGTTGGTATCAGATGCTGATATATCAGCAGCTTCTGTTTGATTACAAGTCTTAGAAGACTACACAGTGTAGAACATACTTTGGAAGAAAACAAAAGAGAGTCCATATTGGGCAAGTTATTAGTTCACATGAAAGAGAGATGCTGTCTGCTGGCCTTTTCATTTTGGCAGGTTTATTTTCACACCGTGTTAAGAAACATTCAGTTCCAAGAAGCTGAAAGAATATAGAGGAAAACCATCTATTTTTACTTCATTTTTGTCATCAACGCCCCAGAGCTTATTGTCTGAGTGAGCATAAACTGCGTAATGCCCTCTAAAAATAAGCCCATACACAGTATTTAGAACTAGAAAATAAATCTCTTAGTGCAGGAAGAACATATTAACTGCTATTTTTACTGATACCACCAAGCTTTTTAAAACTAAAGTTAGCAGGGTTTGAGTTACTTTTCCTTTCCAGTTTATTTCTCACAAGTTCTCCTCTATTCCCTCCCCAGAAGATCACCAGCCTCATCACCACAACATTCTGCAACCTGAGCCAATAGAGAAAGCATAAACTTTTCACATCCTAAGATATTATGAGTTGCAGAGAAGGAAACAAGCTGCCTGTGATATTCCCTTACAATACCATGACCCAGAGGGTTCCCAGTGGAGTCACTTTCCCCTCAATTGTCTCATCAGACTTTGGCCATACTGGGGCACTGTTAAGTGTCAAATTTACCTCCCCCAAAAGCAAAAAATGATGGTGAACACGTCAGGGACTGTATAAGAATAATCTTAAGAAGGAGTATTATTAATCAAGATCTCACCTTATGAACAAGTGCTCTTACCCCTACATTTCAAGGGATTTGATAGCTGAATTCCTGACAGAAGCTTGCAGTGCTGCAAGGGAGTGAACCCATATTTAACCCAAGGAGTCAATAATATGGACTAATGAAAAGGGATGGTGCATGTTAAAGCCTAAACAGAACAAAGATGGGATGCCTTTGGACATAGAAAGTGCTCCCATGTCCTGTAAGTTAGACATAGCTGAAAGTACCTGCAAATTCACGTTGCATGCACTTCAAAAGTGTTCTTTCGCATGACTTTTTTTATTTATCTAGTCAGTTGTTCCAAATGGCAGCCAGAACAAGCCATCTACATGCTTGCAGAATATCAGTTCTGAAAGCCACCCCTTTCTTCACCTTTTCTTGGTCTTACAATTGAGATAATACAATAAATACTGTAATTCTGACTGCCACTTCATTTTCTGCATGAATTTCAGCATACTGGTTTTGATTAATTTAAAACCCAATGTCTTTGCTTCTGCTCTCTCCTAGCAAACAGACATTCCAGATCCAGAAACAGACAGTTAAATTTAATAAACATGTAATGCTCATCTCCTGTACAATTTAAACTGACACAATGACCCAATCAAGCTTTTTGCCATCACAAACACACTCAGTTTAGGGAGGGTGGTGTGGCAGTAATAGAAACCAGATATTTTCTGTATTGTTTGCCTAGTTTAGACATCTCAAATAGAACGGTTAAGAGGCTCCAACAGTGGCAGTTTGGATGAAAATTAAATTAGACCACAAGTCTATGAGCAATATCAACCTGAGGACACTGTGAGTTCATGAAGCAATTATTTTTATGTAGTTTAGATTCCCTGATACGAGTTCAGCATGTTAAGACTAAAAATAAGGATTATATCTGGATTTTTTTAAAACATGTGTGTGATGTTTAGATTAAATCCCTGAAATTTCTTAATAAACTAGATAAGCTGCTTCCTATAATTAATATTTTAAAATTAGAGATCTGAAGTTAACATATCCATCACTCATGAACTTCTAATAACAAAGCCTGTTTGGAACATAATTTTAACTGTGATATATGAGGAATATGTTTAAAATAAAGCACACTAATTCACTCACATTCTTAAAAGAAACCATACTATCTTAAGTCCTGAATAGTGAGCAGAAACAGAGTTCATTGACTCAGAATGGGAATTGCTCAGTTAATTAATAATGAACTGTTTAAAATCTGCAACTTGTGTGTCTTTACTTTGTACAAGGCACACAGCTGGCAAATATATGGCTCAATGGGATAAAATACCTGAAGTTATACCTCTACTGGAATGCCTCTGTATCTGTAGGCACCTTTGATATGTGTGCTTTCTCCGTCATCAGAGGAAGGGAATCTCTGGAATGACCCCATGGGTGTACTGTCCTCTCCCAACACAGGGAGTGTCTTGTTTAATTTGTCTTTAAGCCCCTCAGTGATGGTGCTGCCACTGTCCCTCTATGGTCACTGACTGCTCAATCTGCACTGGAAGCACCTGCACAAGCCTTGCACAGGGTGGCGGGCAGGTCTGCCATGTCCTCAGGCTTGCTCCTGGATGTGACACAGAATCACAGAGTCACTAAGGCTGGAGAGGATCTCCAAGATCATCAAGTCCAGCCTTGGACTGTATACCACCATATGAACTAGATCATGGCACTGTCATGTCCAGTCATTTCTTGAACAATTCCAGGGATAGTGAATCTGCCACTTCCCTTGTCAGCCCGGTCCAGTGCTTAACTACCCTTTCAGTGAAGAAATTCTTCCTGATGTCCAACCTGAACCTCCCCTGAATGTCTGGAACCTCTGCTGAAGTGTCAGATACAGGCAGGCTCCCCAGGCCCTGCTCCTGCTTCGGGCCACACCTGAGCACCCAAAGCAGCAGGCACAGCTAGTTCCCAGCACAGCCTGAGAGGCAGGCTCAGCCAGCAGGGTAGATGTGCCTGTTGGAACTGCCAGCAAAGCCCTGAAGGCCCACTGATTAAGAAACTGTTGAAAACTTTTAAACTGAAGTTAAAAGCAATCAGGATTGTATTACAGATAGAATCCAGATGCTGAAGTTTCAATTTACACCTCATATTACTGCAAGGCAAAAGCCTTGATAAGTCTGTCCCCAGATCCAGTCTTGGTGATGAGCTGACTGTCATCACTACCAGCTGTGTTAGATAAGTGTGGTAGGGAGCAAATTGGCTGAATTCTGTGGAGTTTAACTGCCCACCAAACAAGCGTTTGAAAGGTCGGGAAGCATTAGGGTTCATTAACAGTCTCCTTAGCCAAAACACTCATGGGCCACCAGAAAAAGCTGGGGAGTGGTAGATACTTCACCAGAAACCAGGAGCAAAGAAACACAAATACTACCAGGTACAGAAAGCATGTTACTATTGTCTTAACTTGGAAGAAGAAAGTTGGCAATACCCCTCTAAAGATTACAGAAACAGAAAAGAGAAGTATCTAAAGGTCTTTTTGGCAGATATTTGTAATTTATTGCATTATAATACTGGTCAAAGCTGTTTGATTATAACTCAGAAACTTTTGTGGGCTGCTATCAACAAAAGAAAATAACTTTTTTTTTTTTTTTTTCCAGAGAGAGGAATAGTCTCTCACCATAATATTCAAGGAGAAAGAGTTTTCAAGAGCATTCAGCTCAAACCTGGATTGCAACCAATTAAGCTAACGTTAATCAGCTTAATGCCCATGCTAATGCATAAGTATGTTATTGAGGAACGGATGAGAGGTACCAAAGCCATCCTTGCCTTGGACACTGCTGACAAGGAACTTTAAATTGTGCAGCTCTCACTGATAATACTTGTGTTGAGTGGGTATTTATTTTCTCTCCAGTTCCTTTTCCTGGAAGAAATAATTAAAGATAGAAGCAGTCCATAATTACATTAGCAAAGAGATCTGGAAAAAACCTGACCATCTCATTCCACAACCATGTAGGTTTTCAGTCTGAGATTTTGACAGTAAAATAATTTCCAGTAACACTTCTCTTTGGTCAGTACAGTTTCTTGCCCTGAGCTGAGGAAGGTATAATGCCCAAAGAATCAAGTAATGTGTGAGTCCATGCCGGGGAGTACTGCTGAGGTATATTAAGTTTTTCGGCCTGATTATAGAACCATGGAATGGTTTGGATCAGAAGATACCTTAAATGTCATCTACTTCTAACCCCCGCTGCCATGGGCAGGGATATTTTCCACTAGTTCAGGTTCCTTAAAGCTCTATCCAGCTTAGCCTTGGCCACTTCCAGGGAAGGAGCATCCACAACTTCTCTGGACAATCAGTTCCAGTCAAACCAACCCTCTTTCAGTCTGAAGCCATTCCCCCTTGTCCTGTCACTACTGTCACTGTGCTGTCACTGTCCCTCTCCAGCTCTCTTGCACCCCCTTTAGGTACTGGAAGGTGCTCTAAGGTCTGCTCAGAGCCTTCTCTTTTCCAGGATGAACAACCCCAACTCTCTCAGCCTGTCTTCTCACCTGTCTTCACAGGACAGGTGCTTCAGTCCTCTGATCATGTTTGTGGCCTCCTCTGGACCTGCTCCAGACAAGTCCACAGTCTTATTAAGCTGGAGGCCCCAGAGCTGGATGCAGCACTCCAGCTGGGGTCTGGCCAGAGTGAAACAGAGGAGGGAGAATCACCCCCCTCAGCCTGCTGGCCACTCTTCTTTTGATACAGCACATGAAGAAAGCACTCTATAGCTAACTCCGTGCTCCGTGTTCCTTCAGTCATAATATTGGAACGAATTCTAAAAATAAGAAAACATGGTGTGACCTGGGCCAGGGCACTCTGTTTAAATATCATGTCTTAGTTTGGAGAAGAGTATTTAAGGTCAAAGTCTGTCTCTTCATCATGGCTTACTTTTAAGTGCAATGGTTTCAGGTAACAACGGTAAGTGCTGACATGAAATATATTAAGAAAGAGTTCAGCATATCCTTTGGTAAGTGGAGATTCTTAGAACTATACAATGATTATTTCTTCCAACAGTGGTACTCAGAAATCTTTTAAATTACATTTTTTGCATGTCAGGAGAGTTTTCCTCCTACCCAAGGAAACGTGATATCATTTTGCTGTTGTGATTCCCGGGACCAGGGAAGAAGCAGAGCAGACAGCCACCGTATTCAGCGACCGATGAGTATTTTTCACAACAACAGTTGGCTCCAAGGACGTTTCCCTCTACAAAGATAAGAATTGAAATTTTAGAGCTCCCTCTGCTGGTTCTACAGCAACTTTTCATGTAATCACATTCCCTTCTCTCCGAGGGTGCATTATCACTTATATAATTAACTTCAGGTATTGTTGTATGAAAAAAAAAAATAAAGTTACTACATTGCTTATCAGAGCACGTGCCTGTGGTAGTTGATGATACATTGGAGAAAAATCTGGCATTCCTCTAACAAAGAGAGAAAAAGGTTTCTTAATTCTTAAGTTTAGTTTCAGAACTTGCAAATGCATAATCCAAAGCAGGCAAGCATTTAGTGAGAGCATATGCCCCTTTCACTCCATTTTCCCACGAATTCCTAATATGTGTGCATTCATGTTATGTGACAGCTTTTATACATGTTAGAGTATGCCTTACTGAGTACAAACAAGGTAAACCAGGAAGCCAACATTCATGAAAATGCTGCACAAACCAGTGCAAACTCATCCTTTACACATCTTATTTAACTGTTACACGGTCGAGAATTTCCCTTATTTTATGCAAAAAATTTTTCTTCTTGTCACTAAAGGCTTTCAGTTCAGAGTTTGCTGTTCTAGGATAGCTCACTGTGCCACCCAGCACAAGCACATGGGTACCTCACGTGCATGTGTTTAAAAACCAAACAAACAACAGAGAGAGAACACAGATATCAGGAACAGGGTGTGTCCAAGGTATTTTTCAACTTTCATTGTCTTCATTACCTTCAAAGAGAGCTCAGGGTCCTTTACTTTAAAAGGCAAAATTTCATTATATCCAAGTATTTCCTGAATGAATACTGAATGGTGCCTGAAAATAGATGGTACAACTTTTCTTCCTGTTTTCTCGTAGCTAACACACTTGTTTTGCACTTAAGCTGCCATAAATTCCAACCAACCACTCCTCTGCACATCAACTGTATCCTATAAAAAAAATGTTCATAGTGGAGGTATACAGCTCTCAATGAGGCTGATAAAATACTAATGGGAGAGCAATAATGTAATTATAGGAACAGCTGATTAAATCAAAATAGCACTTACAATATAAGGTAATTCCAAATCTAATGATTATATTAGATTATATTATCTTTTCAGTGACACCTCTGAGAGGTGATTAGAGATGGAACTTTAACTTTCAACTTTTTAATAATTTAATTTACATTTATTAAATCACTAATATAGAAAAAAACTCTTCTATTTTCTCTATGTTGAGAGACCAGTATATTTTCAGTTCCAGTTTTCTTGAAGAAAAGGTTTCTTTCAAAAGATTACAAAGGTACTTAGTTCTGAATACTGATAACTGGATAATGGATCCATAAATACATGATGCTGAGCCGAATCTTGTGAAGGTCATTAGAAAATTATCCCACTGAGGTCACTGGAAATATTCCTTCTGATTCTGGCAAAAACTGGAATGACCCACTGGTGACTTTAAAGTTTTCAATTTTCCCAACATTTTATGGTATATTTAAAATAATTTTGGCTTGGGTCTTCATTATTTATTTAAACAAGGAAAAGATCTTTCAGTGATGCTGTTAATCACTAGCTATAGAGTATAGCAGAGATGTCAGACATAAATATTCAGAAACTATAAGCCAGACATGGTAAAAAGTATTTTTATCAAAAAAGTTAAATTGCCATAGTTTAGGGGAAATTTATTCTACCTCTGAATACAAAAGTTTCTGAGGTCAATCTATGATCCAAAAAAACCTCTTAAAAATCATGGCTGTAAAGCATACAGACCTTTTCATTCAAAGACAGACATTTTTACACCTCCATATCGCCATGAAAGTGGAGTAAAGCTGCTGTCCTACTGGCAGTGTCGAGCGAGAGTGAAGCTGGTGAAGCTGCATGATTCCTTGAAGAAGAGCTGTGCTTCTTGACTGCTGACATGGACTAGAAGCAGACCTGCAGGTGCAGCTGCTCGAGTTGCTGATTGCCTCCCTCCGGCCCATGCTACAGAAGTGTTACTTTTCTTCTTTGTGATCTTTTGTTCTGACAGATGAACAGTGGCTTGTTGTGAGTAGGTGCCTTGCATGGAGAAAGAAAACCCTTCCAGAGAAAGACAAGTAACATTTCTAGAAAAATGTGGTGCACTCACCTAGGATTTGGCAATGAAGAGAAGCAACAAAAGAATGCTGCTGAACACGGAAGATGACCACATCAGGGAACTTGCAGCTCTCACTGTTCTTCACCCCTGCTTTCAGTTGGCAGGGAGGACGGAGTTAGAATAGTTGATGGCAGTAACAGGGTGATTTGGAACTTGGTACCTGCTATTCAGAAAGTGCCAACACCTTGTGAGTGATCATGGTCATGTAGGTATTGCTTGTATGAGCTCTTCTGTTGGGGACTGTGATGACACATACATCTTTCCTTGCCTTTTTACATGTGGTTAACTATTTCATGACTATTCAGTTCAAGTGAGGAAATGTTACTGATTGAAAAGTCACTGCTCCAAAGGATATCTCTTCCTAAACTGCATTGCAACAATATATCTCATTTGTACAATAAGATCTGCATTTTTAAACAATATGCACTTGATGTGCATATATTGTTGTGTATGTAGTTATACGATGACATATATAGAAATATTATGTGCACAATTGTAATTGCAAATATTGGTCCAGAATAATCAAACTTGACAAAAAACACATTTTAACTCTTTTCTAAAATAGCTGTGCTCCTTACTAAGTAAAGGACAATGTTATTCCTTGGAACTATTATATACTTCTGTCTAACAGAAAGGAAATTATTGATAAGCAAAGGCACACCAGATACCGAAGGGAGATGACATAATTATTATTCATTATTAATGAAGCTATTGCCTCATTCACATGAAATACAGAGCACTTAACACTCTACCTCATCTTCCCATCAATAAATACTTTCCCTCTAGAATGGGATATTATATGTTCTCACTTGGGACATCTGTTCACACGGAATCCACTAATCAGAAGTTTCAGTTCAGTTTGACTTTGCCTTGTCTTTGGCTTTAGCTCACTTGGTTTTGTAATCCTGGTGCACATCACATTATGATATTTAACCCATTAACCTATGTATCCAACAAGAATCACAACATTCAGGCTACTTAAGAATAACATGAACAACAAGCAAACTTAGCCATGTAGTGTTTTCTTCTGCTTGAAGTTATTTAGAATAAAAAACAGCATATGAAGGTTAATAAAACTGGCTGGAGATCAGCACAAGAACATTTTAGCAGAGTAGCTCATACACATGGCACACACTCCCTTTTCAGTTCAACTTCTGCCACATTTTTTTGTGGCACGTTTAAAATTTTCATACTGCTGGGAAGAATTGAAGGCTGGTTTTGATGTTTACATGACAAGTGATTCCTATTCTAGGTTGTTTTACAGGCTTAAGAACTAGGTATCTGCCCCAGAAGTGCCTCAAATAGGATGGGCAACACCTCCCGGGGAGCTTTGGAGGGAGCTGCACTGACACTGCAGGACCAGGCAGTGGCAACAGCCCTGAGTTTTGGAGAAAGAAGGCAACAAGGGTCTGGGAGGAAGAGAAGGATGTGAGGAGGCACATCTAGGAGAGGGTAAGGGAGCAGTGCCAGCAGTCACAGGTCATGTCTGATAATGTCTGACAATGGTCTCTATGCCTTAGGTTTTAACTTTTATATTTTTCAAATCCTGTACTGCTAGTGTAACTCTGAAGTTTCCTGTAGTTTGTTAAGTGCTGTTCTCTTTGCTAAGACAGACATAACAAAGCCTCTCTGACTTGCTCTCCAAGGACACCCAGAACAAAAACCGTAAAGCATCATCTTGGGGAGAGGGGGGCAAGCTTGGGGAAATTCCATCATTGGCTGGGTTCTGGTTGGTGAATTTATGCTGATATAAAAGTGTGAAGAACTCATGACTGGTCGTCCATTTTGAGATCCACTGAGGCAAGACTCTCTGGAGTCCAAAAGTGTGCATCTGAAGGCCTTTCAAATAAATACCTCCTTTTTTCCTTTACTCCTGACTAGTCTCTGTTTCTAGGTAACCATTTAAGGCATCAGTCTCCAGCCAGACTGGACTATACGAAGGACATGAAGCACATCTTTTTCCTCCTAAGTACTGCCAGATCCTGAAAGGTAAGAAATACCCATATATTCTGCTGTCTCTATGAAGAATTGCACGTGATTCTGAAGGATCAGAGCTGATTAAATGTAACTTAATAGTGTGACTGTTTAAATTAAAGAAGTCAAAAATATTAGAAGAAAATTGGATATAAAATGAGCTGCTTTCTGCCTTACTGCGTTTTCATTTTGGGGAAGTTTCACATAAACGTCTCTGGATTGCACTGTCTTAAATGTCAGTTTTGCAGTGATGCTTCAATGAACAGGTGACAAATACTAGATTGCTGCATCCTGAGACTCATCTACAAGTGAGGTAACCAATAAAGGAAGAGATGAATTAAGGTGAAATTAAAAGATCACTAAATTTTTTTTTTAAAAAATAAAGGAATTTAAAAAAACTCCAAACAAACAGGTAAAAACCCCAGTAGAGGTCTAGAAATAACTTGTGGCTGCATAACCAGAAACAGCTTTGTAGTTTGTCTTCATCTTATGAAGACTGGTCAATAGCATCTAACGCAGAAAACAAGCCTGAGGCATGGGTGATAGCCTGTTTTTATAAATGAGAAGTAGAAAGAAAGACTCCTTACAAAGCTGCTTTCAGCAAGACTTTCCAGCTACAAAGGAAGTGAGGAGACAGCCCATCAGAGAGGTCTGTACATCAATCAGTGATGTATGTAATCACAGAGAACAATTACCCACAGCTTCCCTATCCCAAGTACTGGCAAATGAGAAGTGATTCCGGCACTAAGCAGGACTACTTCATGACAGTCTAAATATTCATACCTAAGCTCCTAATTCAGAGGAGTCTGGTCCTGGTTTAGCCAAAGTTGTACCTTTCCCAGTAAAAGTACCATGCATGCAGCAGGATTAAAACAATTATGATGACACATTTTCTTTTTCTTGAAAAAAAATATAATTAAACAATATAGAATTAAATGGTTGGGTTTAGTTTGGTTTTTTTTTTCTTTCCATCTCCCTTTCGACTCATCAGCATGTCTGCATGGGCTGTTCAGAACACTACTACAGGACGTGATCTTGTCCCACAATGACTTGATGAAATTTAGTTTCAGCCAAGGCAATGGAGTCTGGCCACTGAATATCTAACAGCATTTCACTGCTGCTCACAAATGAGGGCCTGACTGACACACTGCTAGAACCAGTGGCTTCTGAAGTTTGGTTCAACTGGATTTTAAGATGGCAACATCTATATTCACCTTCCATGAACACGGCTGAATAAAATATTAGTGCATTCAATAATAATTGGTTTGATGGACCATAGACTCAGAGAGGCAAGTGTTAAAACACGGAGATAATGGCTCAGTGTGTGGCCAGGAAGACAGGCTGACAGGAAGTGACTCATCTGCCCCTTGACTGCACAAAGTACTCAAAAAGAAAATTCATCTGTAGGTTAGCCCAGCAGACTGTCACTGCCATAGTGCTTTAAATTCTCCAACGACTGGGCTATTGTAGCACTCAAACAACATTAAAACTTGTGATTATTTGTGGGGGAAGTTGGTTTATAAAAGGAAGGGAAGAAGTTAGCAATGTTCCCTGCCAAAGCACTGATAAATGGGTTCTGTAGCAATGGCAACAGGGAGGGAGAGAGTAAATCAGCAGCAGGTATCATTTTCTTATTACTGTGAGCTTCTCATTTATCTTGGATGCTCTGAATTCATGCTATGAATCAGAAGCAGTACCACAACAGTAGTATTTCAACTGGTCTGGTAAAGAACAATCTCAGCAGTATCTGCTTTTCCAAATCTATTCTTTGGTTACTTACCCCACACACTTGGGTGAGTAGGACCTGTTTGCAGACAGTTTGAAAAGGCAACCATTCTTCTCTGATAGCATAGAAAAGATGGGCCCTTCTGCAAGCTCAGTGAAATGTCCCTGATGTGCCTCCTTTTCTCTGCTTCTAACTGGGAAACAAGGCCCAAGTGGCCTCCCAGGCAGAGTGACCTCAGAGTGACTGGATTTTTCAGCCTCCTTCTTTGATTCTTTTGGGCTTTTGTTCCATTTCTCATGTTACACAAAAGGGAGAAGGAGATCCCTAAAATCTCAAAACCCTCTGCTCAGTAAAGAATCACTGTTCCATTTCATAAAGTAATACACTGACTACTTCTAATCAGGCGACTCTGAAAAGTTTTTTTACTGATATACTACCTAGCATATTATCCCTCAAAAATTAATCACCAGTAAGACACTACCAAAAATGACAAATTCACTCTACCTAAATTCTACAGTCTATGTTTGGACTTAGCTGCCTAAAACATATCTAAGTGGTAGATAGTAACCCAACCATGCTCTTTCCAGAAAGTCTGGAAAGTCTCCGGGACATCATCAAACTTGTCCTAATGTGCTCAAACATACAGTTCTGACAGCTGGAAGCTTGGCTAGTAAAGACAGTAGCTATGTTCTGGCTTTGCACTGCCCAGCTAGTGACATCCATCAAACCAAAGAGCTAGCAAAGAGGATTTCTGACTGTAAATGAGACTGCCATGCAAGCAGCTGATGTAAAAAATTCAAGTAGGAAGACCATCACAAATGTTCACAGCTCCAGAATCAGTGACCCTTCTTTCAGTGCAGACACAGCATCCTGTAGGAGACGTCTGATTTTCCCAGGCAGTAGGTCACGGGTGCATGTCCCCCTCACCCTGGCACAGGTGTGAGAAGGAATATTCATAGGGTGACTGTACTTTGGGAAGGAGGAGGATAAATTCCACTTGTTTTGGTCAATGTCATGTTTCCAGTGGAGGAACTACCACACAATCAGTCTGGACAGCAATGTTTCTGTAATTTTGCCAAACTGTGAACAGTAAGCCAACTACTATCTTTAGTGTTCTCATGATTTCACTGTACTACTCTGAAGTACTTGGACCTTACACTCCCTCAAATCTCTGAAATTCTTGAATATTTTAACTCACTTGGTTTCAAGGGAGCTACTTCTAAGCACATCAAGAGAGAATCAGCCCTTTCTGCTAGCAAGTCTCTCAAGAGATTCACTGTGCTGTAAGCAACCACTCTGCTCTCTGTTTACCTTGCAGGTAATAACAAGAATATTCTGTGGAGAATTCAAACAGAAGAAACATACCAGGCAAGTCACTAGAAGAAAATTAAGGCTTACCTTTCTCTGTAAACATGTAATGCATTAGTAGATTAACTTCCCATTAGACAAATGAATGACACAGGATGCAGCAAGCTACAGAAGACAAACTGCATATTAGATGCAGTAAAACTCTAATCGTAATTAAAATACCGAAGTAAACATTATCTGACTCAGAACCAAGCTACACTAGGAAAGCTTTTCACTGTGCTGCGAGGTTTGAAATGTAGTTTATCTGCCAGAGCTTGATGTCTGCATTAAAGTTACCCTGGTTACTCACAACTCCCATTCAATCACCTGAAATTCATTGTCTCTGCAGTGGAGAACTGTGTGTTTATTACAGAATTGTGTTTTGATAAAATGACCCAGAATACAGACACAGATACCTGAACCAGTGTATTTTAAACCAAAATAAAAAACAGAGAAAAAAGCTCTCGATCCGTGTTTTCAAAATCAGCTGTGTGACAAGGAGTACAGAAATCAAAGATGAAGCAAAATTGTCACGATACTGATAATACAGAAGCACTTACCATAGCATGATGATAGGTCACAATAGTGGTAACTATGCTGAGACAAGCAGCACATATAGATGAACAAAATATAATGACATAGCTTGAGCACCATAATTTTTCTAAAATGGCACAGTCCCTTGGAAGGACAATCTGAATCACGTGTAGTTCTAACTGTTACATGAATAAAGGATAAAGTCAACTAAGCCTGCTCTTCTGCAAGATCACTCACTCACAGACATAGCTATACAGGTCTTTAGGGTTCCTCAGTTCAATCAAAACAGTGAACTGACATAAACAGCCTCGGGAAGAGTTCAGAAAACTATAAGCTGAATCAGGCCTGCAGCACACGCAGTCCTTGCTTATGGCCCTTAAAGAAAGTATGGTCACAGGTCCAGGATGATTCTGTGAAATACTTTGAAAACCATGGATACAACTGATAGAAGGGTGAAGATTCAGAAGAGCTGCATGTTAAATAATTGGGAGGATATACATGTTATGTGCTTGGTTTTTTCCCAACTTCTTCATCCCAATCAAAATCTAATGTTGCATCATCCAGCTCTGCTATGGAGAAGAGAGATGTCTTTGTGACCACGCTGGCTTTACTAGAATTTCCCAATGCAAAACTCTTCCTTTTGCTAGGATTGTTCATGTGCAGCTTCAGCAATGGGCTGTGGCTTTCCCTGTTGGTGTCATTCTTCATGGCAGGTGAGGTTTCTGATTTTGCCTCAGGATGTGACACAAAGGAGAACATCGACAGCTTGGCTAATGTGCTGGGGCGCACCTTCCTTGTGCTTGGACCACCAAGTTTCTCCTCTCCCTCCCTTTTCTTCTCAGCAGCTGGAGGTGACACAGCATCAAAACTGACATTAGAGCATATTGTTGCATTTTCTCTGATCTCTTTCCCTAAAGCCTTACTCTGCTGCTCTTCTTTCCCTTTATTATCAATGTATGCTTTTTCCAAACTACATTTTCCTAAGTGAGTCAATGTCATTTTGCTTTTCTCAGGTGGGCAGCATTCTTCTGGAACCTGCTCTTCCTGGAGCTGCTTTCCTGGCTTAGAAATAGTTTCACTCTGAAAAAGAGAAAATTCTTCATTTGTCTTCTCTGAAGAATGACCAAGCTTTGTCCTTGGTCTGAAAGAAAATTTAGCTAGTTTAGCAGCTGGGGGACTTTCACTTTCTTGCTCATGGGAGCTTACTACCATTGTTTCCTTCACTACTTGATCTTTACTTCTTTTTCTCATGGAAATTGTTGCACTTTTTGCTGCTACTGATATGCTGTTCTCTTCTCCTAGCACAGAATCTGCATCACTTGAAAGATCTGGCAGGCCAGAGGCAGGTAGAACTGAAGGATGGGCCTTTGCCTTGGGGTCCTGTGTACTTGTAAAGAATCCATGTGACTTCTCTGTGTGCAGCCTCCTCCAGCTTCTAGAAGCATCTTGTCTAATAACTGAATCCTGCAGACTAGCACTTGGTGCTGGGTCTGCAATACTATCTTCTGAAGAAGAATAGTGTTCTTCAGTCCTTTTCCTGCTTAACCTGGAAACTGTATCCTTTTCTTTCAGAGGAGCATGCAGATCCACAGCTGCTAGTGACTCTCTTATTCCATTTTGCTTCCTTGGTATTGAAGCAGATCTTTCTTCAGAGCTTGAGGTTTTTGAAGCCAAGTTATTTGGAGACATCTTGGGCACTGGAGACTTGTTCTGAGAATTTTCTTCAGCATCAATGCTGCTCTCTTCCAAACTGTCAAACCATGACAGGCTGTTTGTATTTTTGTTATTACCACGTGCTGGATTGCACAAGGGTTCTGGATGAATATTCCCTTCACAGCTGCCTTCAAGCAAAGGTGTCTGTGGCCCAGAGTTATCCTCTTCTTGATTTGAAGGTTCTGATTGAGACCTTTGCTTTGACTGCCCAAATGCATCCTCACTTGAGCACCTCATGGTAGTGCTGAAATTTGTTTCTTCAGGCTGCTGCTGGCATGAATTTTCCTTTTGCAATCTATACAGTGAAAAAAATTAATAGTAAATTAATTTTC
Source organism: Vireo altiloquus (assembly GCA_013396875.1). Taxonomy (NCBI): domain Eukaryota; kingdom Metazoa; phylum Chordata; class Aves; order Passeriformes; family Vireonidae; genus Vireo; species Vireo altiloquus. Next base: position 231,597 of record VZRF01010184.1, on the reverse strand, counting down.
CTCGCTTTTTCTTTCTTCATTGCATTAGTGATACATAATACGCATGACTGGTGGAAAGCTACAAATAATGTAGGTCACAAAAGTATATTATTAAGTTTCACATACAGCTCTGAAAGCTGGTGTTGCAGCCTGTGATCTTTCAGCACCTTCAACAGTGAGTGGCAGAATTTAGTGTCCCCAATAGAAGACAGGCAGATGGACAGAGAAAGAAACCACCTAAACTGCATTTCCTTGGGAAACCAAACAGAAAAAAAAAAAAAACCTAAACAAACAGCTTTGTACTACTTACAACCATTGCTAGAGTCCCTTACAGATTTTACATATTCTATAAGTCTATTTTCTAGAACAGGAACCTAATTAAATCTTATTCTGAGCCAGATAAAGTCTCAAATGAGTTACTTGAATGGAAACCTAGGTATTACTTGGAATAGTGGTTGTTGTTGGGTTTCTCTTATAATCACTATATACTTAACATGTCAAAAACATGATAGAACAAAAGCATCTCAAATCACTTACAAAACTTAATTATCGCTGTCTGTGGCTATCAATATTCTCAGGGCCCTCCAAAACAATTGAGTTGCTTGAGTGAGGGTTTCCTCCAACATCAGAATAGCTGATGTTCTGTCTCTTGTACCTAAACATGTATTTTCCACAAAAACCAGTATTCTGGTCCTTGCTAAACGGTGATGCAAACCATGAGTGAAAAGCAGCCACCTTCCATCCCAAAAGTGACTGCATTCATCTAGAAGAAATGATTCTTGTGCATTATAAACAGTTTCTCTGCTCTGAGAGAGAGATAGTACTATATAGACATGTATGTTTTAGATTACTATGATTGTTTACTAACATATTAGTTTTTTAATGGAAGGTGGCAGAAATTACATGACTCATCAAGAAGGGATGAGATATATGATACATGCTTGTTTTATTGAACTATAATTTAGGGGAATTAATGGAACATGGGTTATTTTAAAGAGGACATTCATTTAGTATTCCCTAAGCTGCTTAAGAGAGTGAAGAAGAAATCAGCTTAATTTGCAGCAGAGGGCATTTAGTGGGATATTGGGAAAACCTTTATGAGCATTGGGTGGAACAATCATGGAACAGACTGGCAGAATGGCAACAGAAAATCCTCATCATTAGAAGGGCTTCAGAGCAGATAATGTGAGCTCCTGCCAGGAAGGTCAAACGCAGACCTGATCCTCTCTTTGTATTTGATCTCCCATCCCATCCTACCTTTCTATGATCCACTATGAACACCTTTGTTTTAAAACTAGCTTTTGTCTGCCTGTTGAAGAGATTCCACTTTCATCTGTTTCTGTTGACTCTGGTTATTGAACACATCATTACTACATGTTACAAAATAAGTCTCAAAAATATTCAAAGAAAGAGTGAATTCTCCCAGCTGTTTCCATTAATTTCAACAACATTACTCTTTTATCTTCCTTTAACAGTAAGAAAGTACAAGTTTCTTTAAAGCCTAATCTCATTTCAGGAAGAAAATGTGGGGTTTTTTTTTATTAAATGGCATTTCCTTCCAATTCTAGGGTTTTTGTCTCAGGCTCCGTGCAATAGAAGTTTTCTATTAATAACAACAAATAGGTTTCCCAAAGATTATTACAATGAGCTGAAAACTGGAGATGTGACAGTGAAAATTCCAGCGTGTAAAAAAGAAAAATCACCCAAAATTACAGAACTTCGATTCAGTATTTGCATTTTCCATTAACAGAAAGGGAAGGATCCTTACAAGCCCAACACAAAAGGCAGCTTAAAAATCATTAAGCAGATCTGCTGTATTTTACCAAAAAAGTAACAAAAGGTTATATAAAATTATTTGCTCAGCTACAGAATCTAGCATTTTGACTCTAAGAAGCACTTTTGAAACTTATCTGAGCATAATATTGAGATATGAGTTGGGAACTCATTAAAATATTTGTAAATTCCATAACCCAGAGGCAGAAATGATATTGTGATGATCTCAGAAAGCTACTTTAAAACAATCTCCCTGATTATCCATGTCCTCTAAAGAACGAGTCCCTTCCCAGTGTCAGACTATTTTTAGACCCTCTCCAGATACTGTTGAGAAACAAATTCTGTTTCCCTTCTGAATTATTTTGTTATTTTGTGTATTATAACCTGTCAAGTCTTTGCAGCTCTTTGTGCAGCAGATCTTTCAGCTCCAGCCGCTCCAATATGATTTCACACTGTGTTCGGTACTGCTCCATCGGATTGTCTGGAAATGAGGTGTGTAGGGCATTGATGCCTCCTAGAAGTGCACCCCCCTATGGCAACAAAGAGATTAAATAAAAAAGAATAGGAAACCTTTACTATTAACCACCAAATTTAAACAACAGAGACTATGTTATCAGAAATTTTCCCTTACATATTTTAAAGCTTAAGGTAGCAAATATTTGCTAAATGTATCCACACAAATAATCCTATTAGATCTGTTCACACGGTCAAAATTGGTCATAAACATAAAGCAATTACATAATCAAGTCCACAGTTTACTCATAATTGTTTATTTTTATTGACACATGGAATGGGAAGTCTGCCTAAATCTAGAGAACATCCTGACTGAAAAGAAAAATTAGGATTAGAAGTGTTTTCCAAATACTTCGTAAAAATTGTGCCCATGTGAGGAACTTTTTTAACTGAAGAAGTTCTGACTGCTAGAAGTTTCCATTAGCTTTGCCTAATTTCTTAAAGGAAAAGACCTGGGTATTAAGGCTTGTCAACATAGGATAAATTTTTTGGGGCAGAAATATTTCTAAATAGCACTTTAAGAGTAACTTAGTAGTTATGAATAATTCCAGTGAATTGTAAGTGATTTTAATCTGGGACAGTTTTTGCTGTGCCTTGTAAAAATGAAGTAGTTTTTATTTGGAACAGAGCATCTGCACAGTGATTTGTTCCACAATAAATAATCTAGAATAGCTCTGTAGTCAATTGCTCTTTCCAAAAAAACACCTCACACCATAAACCCTCTATTTTGCCACAGATTAGTTAGCATTTACCACTCCTGTGTAATCTATAAAGCTCAATACAACTAATGAACAAGATGCGTGTCAAGTGCCATGGGCACAACAGCAAAAGTCAATGAAGTCTCTAAATCCAGAAATTGCTACCTATGGCATTACATGGATTATATGTTTTCAACTGTGGTAATTTCTGGTTCTCCCATTTTACAATGTTAAAATATTACATTAGAAAAAAACCCATTGAAAAATATCCCTCTGTGGCTAATTAAAGCTCTCTAAAACTACAATGTGCTAAAATTAAGGCTGTCCATGCAACCTTTAATGCATCCCACCGAAGTTACCACTTGGAGGTTTTTTCCCCCATCACTTCAAGAACATGATAGATCTGTTCCACATAGAAGCACCAGTCTCTTGGCATTGAAAAGGCTCCTGCAGAGCCCCTCTGCTGTATTTGCTTCAGGAACTGGAAGGTTCATAGATAATGAGGCAGGAACTCATTATCTTGGCTAGAACAATTAAAAGCAGACAAGGAGGACCAGATTCTGTCTATGATACTATGTTCCAGTTTTTGTGATTCAGAAGGAGCCAGTCAAGTAAAGAAAGAAAATAAATCTCTAAGTGGGATGCTGATTTGGTGTGTGCACAGAAGGAAATTGCAGACAGCAGGAAATGTGCTCAAACAGCCAAAGTGCTACTACTCTGATACTGGGAGCCCAGCTATCTCAAGGGCTATGCTCTCATGGATCATTGCTTCTGGACTGTGCATAATTCACCTCCAGATCAGAGGAGTAGCACCATCCCATCACTTCGCAAGGACTGCGTGAAGATAGATGAATTTATATTTCTGAAATATTCCAAAGAGGAATATGTTAAAAAATTGAGAATATTACCTTTAGAACAGCAGGTAATAAACAAAATATTGAGCAAAACACTGACGAAAGATAGTTGCTTTTGGACTGAGTTCTGTCAACCTGTGACCTAAGGACCCAGTGGGAAAAAAAGAGGACTGTGTGGTTATATATCCTGAGATGTACAACCATGGGCTACAATAATGTCTTGCCCTCACTGACATTTCAGTCCTTTACTTGGCTATCACAAGGAACTACTTTTAAATACTGTGTGAGCATGTGAAATTATAAATGAATTTAAGATATCTTTGAAGTTTCATTCCTGCGCTGGTGTTCACGTCTCTGAGATATCTGCCCCTCTGAGATATCATTTTGAGTAAAGGAAGGAAACTATATGACAAAACCACTGTAAACTGAGGATCTAAACTGATGGCAGAGGATCTAAGAGAGAGAAGGAATTACAGGGAAATTTAGTGGAAAGGAAAGATATAAAATGCCTAGGGATGGCAAGACAAATTATAAAAAGGAGTAAAAGGAGAGGGATTGGAAAGAGAATAAAACAAGGATTGAAACATGACCAAGAAAAGGAGGGAAACAATGCTAGCAAGAGAAAATGAGGCAAAGATAAGATCAAGCTGGGGGGTTTGGAATATGCTCACAAAGTAGGAAAGAGAAATATAAAGATTAATTACAGGGCAAAACACCAAAACAAAACAGCAAAACAAAACAAAAAACTCCAGTGAAGTAGGTTGGTGATGAAAATGTGATAAGTCTTCCTTCCCAAGAGAGCTCACAAGAAATATCCAGTCATAGGAGAACTGTAAACTTTAGTTTTATACTGGCAAGAACATGACTTATTGTAGAAGTTGCAAAGACAGCGTTAAAGATGGAGCTTGCTGAGCTTAAAGGTGGCAGCCAGTCCTTCTAGAGTGATACTGGCACTTCCTCATTTATAACCTCATGCTAGAGACTGACAATTAAGCAGGAAACACAGGATATATCTGTACAAAATGTTGTGGGCTTTTTTTTCTAGAGAAGGAGTCAGTTTCTGAAAATAAACTTTTGCATGCTACTTCCAGTGTTTTTAATAAAACAAATAAATCACTTCCTTCAAAAAGGAACTACTTCAGTGATTATTTATACTTTCCAGGAGGAAAGTAAAATCTGACCTTAAATAGCAGATCTCAAATTTGCATTTTTCTAGCAGAAATGAACACGTTTGCCTACTTCCTCATAAGCTAAGAGCAGAGCAAAGATGGTAAGTGTACCAAGTACTCTCAGGTAACCTTCTGCAGTCATAATTCAGGCAAATTTCTCACTGACTTTTATTAGACAAAAAGTTGTTACACAGTGTAGTGGGTTAACCCTGGCCAGGTCAACTTGCAGCCTTTGAGGGCAGGACTGTATAAAAATGAAACAGTGACCCACAGTTAAAATAATTCTTTTACATTTACTTGTGCTCATCAGGTAGAGAGAGACACAGGGGACAATACACATTCAATATTATTATATACATACATTTCACTTTCTGATCTGTTACAAAAAAAAAAAAAAAAAATTAGTATATCAGAGTTCTTATATCCAAAATCATATTACTTTGAAATACACTTTTACACTGCCCCATCAATTTTCCATCTAGTTAATTACCGGTTTAATCACAGTTAATGAAGACTTATGTTGTACCGTCTGCATTTTCAACAGCTTCATATTTTAACTTTGTTGCAGTGCTGTCATTGAAAAGCTGAGCTCTTCAAAACAGTGCAACATGAATTGCAGCAGACAGCGAAATAATCTTTTCCTATTTAATAAGGTCAGGCCCTGTAGTATTTTTGAGATAAATTCCATTTGCAATGTTGTGCAATAGATTTTCTGTGGCACAAACTGCAGTTAGTCTCTCAACCCTCACTGAAAGGACAAGGGAGATCACAAGCACCTATCTGCCATATGTGACTTTGTGCATCTGTCCTGAAGAGCTTTGTCTCCAAAATAAGGAGCATATCTACTTCTACAAAGGTCTTTCAGGCCCATTGAACTAATGGGTGCTACATAAAACTGTTTTAATTTGAAAATATTCAAATCGACCTGTTCAGGAACATAGGAAATGCCATTTTGGATCAGACCAGTCAGCTGAGTAGCAGAGTACATCATCTCTGACAGAGCCAAACCCAAACACTTCAGATGTGCTAAAAACCCCCATGCATAAAACTTTAGATAATCTGCTTATGGTAATTTTTTTCCTACTCCAAAGCATGAAGATTTATTTCTCTTAAAAATATTCTGTCTGAAGTAATAGTGTCTATATTATTTTTCACCTTTCTACTAAAAAAACCCCTTCTATCACATTTACATTTCTTTTACTAATTCTTAATGCGCTGCTTTTTCAACATCCTAATAATAATATTACAGTAAACTAAAATCTAGCCTTCCACTTTCTTTCAATGCCTTTTTGCATAGAAACATTACATAAATCCATGTGATATGGAATGCATAATTTTCAGTCCAACCAAAGTTTCGGAATTTTAAGGTTTCTATGAATAAAATTAGTCTTCTAAATGTTGTGAGTTTTACTATTGCTACCAACATAGTTTAAAATTATTTAATGGCTAGATAAATTGTAGGTCTTGGCAACAATTTGAACTTGCTCCAAAAAATGATTTGGTTCTCTCATACCTAATTAATGAGTGACTATATAACATCATGGAACAAAAACCCATCAGAGGCTATTAAACAACTTCTGCCTTAAAATGCCTTTAAAATGTAGATTTCCAAAAGTCAATAGTATGCCAAAACTTCACTTAGACTGCAAAGTCTATAAAAAAAGGTAGCAGGACTTTATCCTAATCCCGATTTTTCAGTATAATCTCTGTTTATGTTTATATATGTTATGTATATATTTCAGTATAATCCTGTTTAAGGATTTTAACAATCAAGATGGACTAAAAAAGACTTGTCAAGGTCTCTGATTACCTACTTTGCATGAGTCTATAAAATCCTTTCCAAAGAGAAGAAGGGAGCTGGCACATGTCTACATGTAAAACTGAATCTCTTAAATGTGATGTTGCAGGAATGGTAGTGTCTGTAAGAAACCTTACCTGCATAGAAGATTCCATCACTGATACCACAGTTACAGCATCTTCCAAAGTCACAGTATCCCTAAACATCAACCGGGCATGAGCTATCAAAAATAAATGAGTGCAAGTGTTACCAAAGTCAAAAAACAATTTTTTGTACTAGAAGGAACAAGATATTTCTTCAAATTTCTTCAGCCCTCAAACACTTGTGCATGGGCATAACTTAAACATAAATATAATAATTTTGATTTCAATGTTAATTTCAACAGAAACTGGAAGTATTAGTTTTTCTAGTGAACAATAGGATGCAATTTTCAAATCACTGTTACAGTGACAGAATAAAGATGCTTAAAATTCTACAGTTAAAAAATGTAAAGTGCTGGACATCACAACAAAGAGTGTGATATGAAACATCTACATAGGCACATGTCATCACCATAAAGTAAAAAATAATGTCTAATTTTCATCACAGGTCAGAAAAAAATTTATTCCTCTACCTGGTCTGTGTCACAGATTTGGTATTATTTAAAATGGTTTTCTCTACAATAGCTTTATTTTTTCTCCTTCTCTTTCTTCAGTCAGCAAAATAAAAGGGATTTTTGTAAACAGGTATAATGCAAATAATTTACCACATGAAGCCTTTTTCGTAATGGTCATGGAAACACACTCAGTTCTTATTCAGCAATGGAAAGACAGGTCAGTTAAAACCATCTAAATAATACTTTGAAAGAACAAAATCCTACTATAAGCCCCAACCTCATGAACTGATAAGAAGGGAAGAAACACTGAATGTGAAAATTACACGTATATCACGAAAAGTTAGGAATGTCTTTCACTTAAGTGGAGAATGCCTTTCCCCCAAAGTGGAGAACAAAACATAAACATCTAAAGTAGAAGACACTACACTGCCATTTATGCTTGCTACATACAACATACAGTACATTCTTTTAAATTCATCCTGAAAATATTTGATATGCCATTTTAAATAAAACCATGTTAAGACAGAGATATACTGCTTCCTTTGGGTTTTTTCTTATAAATGAAATATGACTTGAACACAGAGTTGGAAATTTTAAAGTTGTATGGCAAAATATGGTCTTGATTCCTAATACTTCAGGAAACAAAAAAAATGTTATCTTTTATGTGATATTAATTTTAGGATTATTGATACTTAAGAAAAAATATGCTGATTTTATGTTATATTAATATCAGAGTAGAAGCAAATATTTGACTCAAATGGAGACAAGTAAATCCTGAGATTGCCTTTCATAAAGACACATAATCTCTGAGATTTTTCTCTTGAATGTGACATCTTCCAGAGGTTTTAATATTTATTATATATGTGAGAATGTCAAAATTAAAACTGGTTTTGATAGTCTAAATGTAACACCCTTTCTCACATTCAAAATCTCCAGTCCTGAGGCTCTTTAGACAAGAAGGATAAAACAATACAAGAATCACCTATCCCCACCTCCATGGAAAAGCTGCTACTCAGCTTACTGGCTATAATTATACTGTTCTACTCATTTCATAAAGGTTAATTGTTAGCCTAAAAATAAAAATGCCAGGGCCTTACCTTCTGCAAGGCGTATCAGACTCTCTAACAGGCGGATGGTGGTGCGGGCAGCATTCCTGCAGTCACTCTGACGCTGCATTTGATAGTAGCGAACAAGGATCAAATTGCTCTCATCAGACAATTTTGGCTGTATGCTTTTTATAAGGCAGAAGTAGGTTTTCATCCTTTCCATGCTCCAGAGCTTTTCTGATTTGCTTGGGCAGCCTGCGTTACAACATCCTTGTCAGTAATTCTATAACAACAGAACATCAAGCTCCTTCCTAAGAACTGTTAAATAGACAGGTGACTATGAAAAACACACTACTGTACTTTTGGGGCATACTGGCTGTCTGTACACTAGTCCTCAAGGACTTGGTCAAATTCCAGAGCAGAATTTTACACACCATCCGATCCCTCCCATATCAAAATCCACAGTAAAGCCTCCAGTAATTTCTACAGAACTGCTGTCAGCCTCACTGCCCACCAGATGGTACAGCCAGTGCCAAGTGCTTTGGAACTCCTTAAAATGAAAAATGCTACATGAGTGTATGCACCTCCTCTGGCTGTTTTACTTACTCTGTCAGAGCCAATTCTGCCATACCTGCCATATTCTGAACATTTCCTGTAGGGAAATATTTTGGAAAGGGAAGGAAGATAGGTGAAGAAGTTTCTTCTGACCACTTCTTCTGTAAAGGGGATCAAAACCATGTTCCTTGACATGGATGGGGAAGGGGCTGGTCGAGATCAAATCACACTGCCTTCCCTCATTTCAGAGCATAAAGCTTCACATGGGAAATGCTATTGTTCATTCTTTAAGCCCTGTAACACATGCATCTCTGATCTGTTCTGCCTGAATTAAGTTTCCCATTAACAGCAAGTACAATTGCAAGGCGTGTAGGATCTGCAGATCAAGCACTGCAAAGGTGTGAGATGGAAACAATCCACTTACTCAGCAGCAGGGGCTGAAATCTCTTGTAAATGGTCCCAGAGTAAAAACAGTGTTCTCAGCCCATCCCTCTTAATTAATTAGTGATCTCTGTCTTACTCCTACTTGAAGAACAACCATACAGCAGAAAACCACCATGACAAAAATGTAAACACTGATTAATTTGAAAGACTCAAGAATAACAAACTAAAAAATGGAGAGAAATAAAAAAAAAACAAAACCCCCAAACAAACAAACAACAAAACCAGAAACCAACAAAAAAAAACCTCCAACAAAACACTTTATGATTTAAAAAGACTACTCTTACCTTTATTTTGCAAGATGAAGGATGAAATTATGTTGTCCCATTCCTCATTCTTTGTATCTAACAATACTAAGACCAGGTCAAATCTGCTCAACAAAGGACTTCCAAGAGCTATGTTGACAGAGACAGACTCATTGGGGTCATAATGGCCTTTTGGATTTGTTGCTGCCAGGATAGTTGTCCTCGTGTTAAGCTTGCACACCAAGCTAGAGAATGGTATTGTGAACATTATGGTTGAATTAAACTGGGTAGGGAAAACAATTCCGAAGTGTTTAAAAACTTCTGTGGTTTTATGGTATAAAGAGCACATCTTGTCTTGAAAGACCATAGGAGCTAAACAATGTACACAATTATTGTATTAATATTTATTATTTGTACAGCATTTTTCAGTCAGAATAGCAACTAGACAGACAGTGATCTGGATACCAAAAGTCACCAACCAATATTGCCACAGATAATCTCTATATACAGCTAGATCCTTAAATAGTGAAAACCAACACTACTTTTCAGAAAGAAATATTACTTTGTGGGTTTATATAGTATAGTAACACTTTTGAATGCTTGAAAGTAACACTTTCGCTTAATTCACCTTTTAAGAGAGCAAAAGAAAATGTGACAAAAATGTTTGGTTTATTCCTGTGTGTAAACATGAATACGAACCCAAGTAAACAGTGATGGCAGCCATATCAACTGAAACATTTTCCTCTCTTAACCATGATGTCCTAGCATGTGCTTGTTGATGTGGGGAGAGATTATTTTTACCCTAGTAGTCCAAAAGCACTCCTTTTGGGTAAGGCAGCAGCAAAGGCATTCTAACTTTGGTTTGTCACTGAGCTATTTCTAGTCAGCTCCTGAGTAACTGCTGCCTCAGGTCCAAAGTTCTTCTGTAACTGAGAGAAAGGACCACAGATCTTCCATTAGCTTATATCCAACAGGAAGAAAACTTATCCACCATGCACCAAAATAAGACCTAAATTAACAAGGTCCTTAACCTATGTGTGCTAAGTTACTAGTCAAAAAAACCTTATGAGATGTAGTCTTTAAAAGTGAGCAACTGAGCATACATGTGCAAGTCAGCAAACTGTGTTTGGGTCTATCAAACCCAAACAGTTGCAACAAGGAACTCAGCTGAAATATGTCCCTGTCTTACTAAGGAGACATGACCATATTGATTCCAAGTATTTGTGCCCAGCTGGCAAAGGCTGGTAATCACCCAGGTTAGAGCAACACAACTCTGAGATTAGCTCAATTGGTATGACCATGGGCTAAAAACACTGAAGTTGTGGGTTCAATCTCTATAAAGGCCATTCACTTCAGAGCTGAACTTGATGATCCTTATGGGTTCCTTTCAACTCAGAATATTCTGTGATTTCTTGTCCACTGTCTGACTAAGAGGATGGAGATGCTCAGAATAAGGGAAGGACACAATCAGTTAGAGGAGCCAAGATGTGACTGGAGCAAAAGCTGAGTAGAAGGTGACAAGAAGGAATATAAAAAGGGTGATGCCTTTTTTGAGTAGCAAAGATTTTAGCAATACCAGCCAGGAAATAATTTGGGCCTGGACAAGAGCTGCATATGATTGACAAATTGAAATATGAGCTTAATGATCCAAGTGGTGGGCAGGGGTAGTGGGGGGAATAGCAGATTTGAACACACACTACTTTGAAAAAAGAAAGGGAGTGACTAAAAGTAAGCAGGAGTTTATATTTATGCCACACCCAACATATAAAATTCAGCAGCTTGGAAATCTCTTGGAAAATACAGCAGCCTGGAAATCTCTTGATGTGCTTTGGTTACCAAGCAATATTACTGGATTTTACAGGACAAGAGGACATAGCCTTAAGCTGTGCCAGGAAAGGTTCAGGTTGGACATCAGGAAGAATTTCTTCACTAAAAGGGTGGTCAGGCATTGGAACAGACTGCCCAGGAAGGTGATGGACTCACCATCCCTGAAAGTGTTTAAGAATTGACAGGACATGGCACTTAGTGCCATGGTTTAGCTGACAAGGTAGTGATCAGTCATAGGCTGGACTTGATGATCTTTGAGGTCTTTTCCAAACTTCATGATTTTGCGATTTTGTGGTTTTGGAAAAATGAAGCCTCATTTTCTGAGTTGCAACAAAAAAAGTCACAAAGCTCCTCATTTTGCTTAGGATTATTATGACCACTCGCAGCAAAGGACAAGAAAAAGGATGCCAAGTCTTTGTAGAAAAGCGCCCTGGCCTACAGCAGTAGATTGAAAACCCATCAGTGAAGAGGGTATGTATTTATTCTGATTGCTTGCAGCCTCTGGTCCAGTGCACTGTTCTTAGAAATGCTGACTCGTCTAGTTTAGGAATACTGCTGAGAACAAAACTATTACGTACAATGAGGAAAACTGATATATTTAATCAGCATCCCTCCAACTTGTAAGTACAAGAGAAATCTCATGTTGTTTTCTCACATATGCTAACATGCTACTTACCCTGCCTTTGCAACACTGATGGTTTGTTGCTCCATTGCTTCGTGGATACTGGTTCTGTCATGTTCTTTGATACTATTGAACTCATCAATGCAACAAAGGCCTCCATCTGCAAGCACCAGTGCTCCAGCTTCCAAATTCCACTCCCCAAATTCCTTCACAGCAGTCACTGTCAAACCTGAAGAATCAAATACTTCAGTCAGTCTCTTCCTTAAGACGCAGGAGTGAACTTGAGTGAAAGAAAGGGACCCAGCACAGTGGCTTGAGCCATGGACAGAGGGCAAACCAGCAGGGATGCTCAATCATGTACCTCTACCACATAACTCACTTTACAGCTACCAGTAAGCAATCCTGCTAGTGTTGAGGTAGGTTAGCCCGGAGCTGTGGAGCAGATTCTGTTAAGCTTTCCACGTTTGGATTGTGACTTTTTTTAGGACTTTGTTAAATGAACAAAAGCGATTAGGGTACAAAGATTAGATCTGGCAGATCATACTGAAAAGTGGGGTAAATGCAAAGATTGCAAAATTATGCAATGGACCCATTCAGGTACTCCTCCTCATCAGCTACTAAAATGAACAGGAACTTTGGAGCTGCAAAGCAAAGTTTAAGAAAAAAAAATCAATTATCATTTAACTCACGGCCCCAGAAAGTAGAGTTAAATTCTTCCTTTAAACTAAGGAAATTAAATATCTTTATGAGTTTTTTGTTTCCTCTAAGTATTAAGCAAAAATGAAAATCCAAAGATGACCAAAGATGAAATGGAGGAAGAAATAAAAAAAAAAAATTTCCAGTAAATCTACACATGATACAACACTGGGCAGATGGCAAGTCAAAAACCCTGCACAACTGTAGAAACAGCCACTCATTAGCAAGTATGTGCAGCTCCCTACAATTCTTCTATTCCCTATTTCCCAGCTTCTTCTCTATCTTTAGCCCTTCTTTTTCACTCCAGTGTTCAGCTCAAAATATCCTAGTAGTTGACAAGCTGCAACCAGCCTAAAATCTCCTGGAATTCTATGGCAAAACCTGCACAAGAATCCTTCCTGCCTCACCATTTGGTTCAAGGCTGCAAAGACCTTCTGTGCAGCCCACCACAGTACCCATTTCTTTGCAAATGGCCAGCAAAAAGTTATTGGAATTAAATGCTTCTAGATAACATAATATGTACTTCAGCTTTTAGTAGAGAATCTGCTCCACCATGCCCAATCTTTCTTTGTTTTCCTGGACTGTGCGCCGATCAACGTGGGCAGTCAATCATACAGCAGAATTATAGAAACACAAAGTACTAGGCAGTGCTAGAGCCTGGCTGTGCGTTTATTTCTGAATCTTCTGGGAGGGGGGATACACAACTCGCACCCCCTGAGCTGTGGGCACTTTCTACTCTCCCCCCGGAGCCTTGAGGGATGTCACTGGCACTGCAGTGCTGTGTCACTGCTCCGGGCTGTCCCCTGTGCATGGCAGCCATGAGATGGCCTCGCTGCAGGCTCCTGCTGCCACACAAGATGGCTCCCCCCGCTGCACACAGGGCCCTCTCACCGGCAGTGCTGCTGCACAGGCAAAATATCCTGTCTGGTTCCCTTCAGGGTACCCAAGCCCTCTACAAGTAGAGGAAGGGGATGGCTTCCTGACAGCAGGGCCGTGTGACATTGGGGAAAATGCTTGGCTCCCCGCACAGCCCGTCTTCGGTGGCCTCTCCAGCAGCATCACCCTGCCATGCAGACAGCCTGTCCCACCCGAGGCACCCAGCACCCACCAGCAAGCCCTGCTTTGCTCAGGGGGCTCCCCAGCCAGCAAGGTGCTGTATCCTGGCACGCTGCCATCGGCTGAGAGGTCGCTGCCATGGGCTGCGGGGTCGAGCTCATGAGCCTGGCACCACTGCCAGCCCCACTGCCGCGAGCTAGGGACGCTTCTGGCACCTGAGACCCCACCAGCACCCAGCATAATCAGCACAGAAACAGGAAAAAACCCCACTAAACAATGCCTAACAAAAAAACAAAGAGCTGAAATGGTCCCAAACTGAACCTGCCCCATGGCACATGGTGGAGCCCCACGGGCAAGATGGTTTAGCCTGTACGGGAACCACTGCTTTCATTCCTGTGAGGAGATGTTGAAAGCTTAATGCACCTCCCTGTTTGATTAGACTAGTTTTGTGCATTGTGACAGCAGAAGTGCTTGTTCTTGGAGGGGTTGGGAACAATTTCATCATGAGTGCTGGACTGAGAGTAGTTTTTCACTCTTCCCAAGCAGCCAGCATTGCAGTTGCTGTTTATACAATACTGCACACTCCTAGCATACAAAACCCCACTTAGAATTCTTTTACATACTTGTGCATCTTCCCTTTTATAAATAAGGTTAAATAAAACCTTAAAAGGAGCTCTAGTTGCAACAAGTTTTTTGTCTTGTTGAGATACAGTGCTTCAACTTTTTGCCTGAAGTGCATGGACAAAAGATTATGTTTTGTCCCTGTTCTACCCACAGTTCTAATTTAATTACAGTTCTAATTTAATTATGATATTTTGCCCTACTATTCTTCCAGCCTCAGTTTTCAGCGTAGGACACTTTCCAAACTGGATGTGGTTTACATTGTTTGCAACTTGAAGAGGATGAACATTTGAAAGGAAATTAATTTCTTCTTCAGCTCATACGGTTCACAACTTTAAATATAATACACTGACAAAAGAAGCATCTTCTACATATGAATCTAAAACTTATCAATTTTAACAATTATTGTGGTAGGCAGGATAAATACAGTCCCATAAGCTATATGCCATCAATTTAAATAAAGTCACATCTTAGGATTTAATTTTTTCTTTTAAATAAAATCATCACAAGGCAACAGCTTTCGAACTAATGAACAGAGTCCCTCTTAGTCATGAATGGAGATCTGACTAGTTGCGTGATGAGATCTTCCCTCCTGATTCTCCCCTTGCCTGGATTTTAATCTTTTTAATTTATGCAGGGAAAAAAAAAAAAAGAAAAAAAAAAAAAGAAGCAAGCTATTGATAAGCTCTCGGTCCTTTTCCTGGAAATCAGGGAAGCAGATGCTCCGCAGCTCCTTGACGCTCGCCTGGATCATCTCCCGCCCTGGCCCCGCCCCNGCGCTCGGTGCCCGCCGTGCCCGCGGAGGGAGGGCCCTCGCCCGGCGAGCGGCCAATCCGGGCGGGCGCTGGCGGCGAGCAGGGGCAGAATGGGCTGTAGTTGAGCGAAATAGGGAAAGCGGCGAACAGTGTGGAGCGTTCCCGGTGTAAATAAAAGGGGGGAGCGAAAAAAAAAAAAAGTTTGTGGAAGTCGCCGCCCTGCAGCCTCGCTCAGGCAGCGGCGCGGGGGCTTGTGCGGTGCGGGAGCCCGGCACGGAGGACTTTAGTGCGCGGCGTTAACACGCTCTGCCTATTGTTTGTGTTTTTTTCCAAAATATGGCAAAGGTTCAGGTGAACAATGTAGTGGTGTTGGATAATCCTTCTCCTTTCTACAATCCTTTCCAGTTCGAAATCACATTCGAGTGCATAGAGGACCTGTCTGAAGGTGAGTAGAATTTTTCTCCCCGATACGGATTTTGCAACCCCAGGCTTTGAGCTCGGGGCATTTAAGGCTTAAACTTTGCAGAGGCCTGCGCCTACAATTTAAGTCTCTCCACCTCGGCCGCATCGCCGTGCCGAGCCGAGGGGATGTACCGGCCGGGCGAGGGGAT
>VZRF01010184.1:185536-215043 GCA_013396875.1 Vireo altiloquus | reverse complement strand
GGCTGCTGCCCCGGGAGCGGGAAGAGGCCGCCCGGTTGGGCTGCCTGTGAGCGGGAGAGGACACTGCCTGGCTGGCACTCAGCGGAGCCCAGCGCCGGCTGCTCGCCAGGGAGCCCCTGGGGCGGAGGGGCCAGGGCAGGGCTGAGGAGAAGGGGAGTTGGGTGCTGTCCTGGCTAAGGTACCCCGGCAGGCTCGCTGTCGCTGCGGTTTAACTCGCCTCACCCCGCCTGCCTCTGCAGCAGCGCGTACTCGTGCGTGCCGGCGGGATGGTGACAGCGCGGGGAGGGAGGGACGGGAGTTCCCGTGGCGGGAACTTTAGAGGAAGTCTCGTCTGAGCCAGGGCTTTCCTCTAGGCCTTCACCGCCTGTCTCCTGCCCTACTGCAACTGACCGACGCGGTACCCGGAGCTGTGCTCCATGCCCGTCGGTCGGCACGTTGCTGGCTGGATCTCTCCAGTCAACCTGGCCCCATCCGAGGTGCAGCATCGGACCCCCTCTGTGACAACTGCTGTGGCAGGTGGCAGTGCCCGTCACAGGGGCTCCGTGCAAGGTGTTAGGCTTTTCCTTCCAGTTGTGCGCAGCTGAAAGTGACGTGCTCCTCACACTCTGGATTTGTGTTAAAGTTAATCCTGGACAGTTGTGATGAGAAGAATTATAGACGGTCGAAAGCAGAATTCTCAGCTCCCTTCCCCCACTAATATGTGAGTTAGACTATAGGATAAAATAGGAATGAGCGCTGCTATCTTTCATATTTAAAAATAAGATTAAACACAGCCTTTGTATACTTGATGAAAAGTCATTGCCTTAGCTTTCCTGTGCTAAATGTCTGTTCATTGTGCTGTTTTCCGCCCGTCCTCTGCAACACCAATCCTAAGACTAAATCCATTAATTCCAACCCTCTCTTTCTTAAAGTTGTTGTTCTGTATCAAGATACTTAAATAACATTTAAAACTTATTTTTAGAAATCCGGTTTTAGCACTAAATACTAGTAGTAGTTTAGAATGAGCTTTATACCGTTCTCCTAGAAAAGTGGCACAGGATGGTGTTTTAAGCAGTTTAGCCTAAAATTCCTCACTTCTTGTAAGTAGTAACTTGTCCTCAGATGCAGACAAGAAAACTCCTTAATTATCCTGGATGAGTACCCTGGAATACAGGCAACAGCTAGTACTTTATGCTTAAAACGTAAATAAAACCTCTGATACAGTACCTGGGCAACTGTGCTGTGTTGTACAGAGGAGTAAAATCCCTTCCCAAGCCCTGTTTATAATGATAGTTACACCCACAAAACCTGCATTGATGGTAAACAAAATAAGCAAGAAGAATTCACTAATGAAGAATGAGAGTTACAATCTTAAAGCAGCCAAGTTCTGTTCAAGTGCTATTTTTTTTTTTCTATTCTTAAATTCCATCCCTGCATCCAGAAACCATGAGGGAGACCTTTGGATTTTGCCAAGTGTACTAATCAAGTTAATGTAATGAGGTACAGGTTTGTGTTTTTGTAAAGGCAATCAGGGCATTGTTCACAAGAGGGAAAAAAAGGAAATACACCATGTAAGTTTTTAAGGTACAGTTCTGAACAGCTTAATTAAGAAAAGAAGTGTTAGTTATAGTTTTTAGTAATGGTGATCTTTTTTTTCCTTCTTGTTTTAAAAACCCCAAAATCTGTCTTGCAAGATTAGTTTCACATGTGTAAATGAATATTGTTTTTGAATCAAAAAGGGAAGGTGAAAAGCTGACCCAGGAAGAGCTACTTTGGGCTAATTTGCAGTTTTAACTTTAAAACATCTGTGGAAGAGAGGCTGAATTAGAAAAAACTGAATTGTAATTAATGTGGGGTTTAGTGCATTACTTTTGGAAGCAAAATGCTACACTGTTTTTTTTGGTTTTGTTTTTTTTTTTTTTTTGCCTATAATTCCATTTCAGGATGTAGGTAAATTCCTCACCATTATCATTAAGAATATGGTCTAATCATGCTGTCACAATTTTATGTACTTCCCAGGTAACACAAGTGAGGTGTGAAGGAAAAGGGACATACAGTTAGTGTGCCTGGAGCTTACCGAGTGGGTTTCCTTACTCAATTAACTACTTCCCATGATCTGTGTAATTTTAAGTTGTGAGTTGTGTATGCGGAAGGTGGGAATTTTGCTTTTGGGAGGTTAGTCAGTGTTCAAAGATGTGATGAGTTAAAGGCATCATCCCTCTGCTGCAGCCATTCTGACAGACTTTGAGAAGATGCTCAACACAACTCCCAGTAGTAAAAGTTCTCTGTATGGAATTTGAAAATTAACCTCACTGTGAAAATAGAAGGATTCCTGTGCTGCAAGTGACTGGAGAGAGAAAGTGGGATGATCTGGTTCATGAGGACAGGGTCAGGCATCAGTGAATTTCCCTGACGAAGACAGGTCCTTGTTATTTTAGGTCTGTTGCCAAAGAAGCAATTTTAGGCTATGCAAAACTGTAGAGCTGCAAGAGTGGAAGACTCCTAACTGTCATGAAATAATGTTTGTTGGTTTTTATTTTTTTTTCCTGTAGATTTGGAATGGAAAATAATTTATGTGGGTTCAGCTGAAAGTGAAGAGTATGATCAGGTGTTAGACTCTGTTTTAGTTGGACCTGTTCCTGCGGGCAGACACATGTTTGTATTTCAGGTAAGTTTGATTTAACCGTTCTAAAAGAGTGATGCTAATTTGTTTAGGGGTAACTGCATCAAACTGAGAGGCACTTGAAAAATATTGGTAAGCTACAAAAAATACTTTAGTGAGCTCCTCAGGAATGATATACCTTCCTTTAAAGCCCATTCTTGAGCTTGTACTTTTTGCCCCTGATATTTCTTGGTTATATTTTTTATTTGTGGTATCAATAATTAGTGATATAAGCTCAGTTCTCATAGCTACTGATAATTTTAACCAGTCTGGTTCGTATTCAGCAGTGCCGGTAGCCTGGTTTACACCAGCCACCAGCAGGCTCACCTCTTCTGTCGCTGGTGTCAGTTTCAGACAATCAGGAGCACTAGGTTAATGCAGACAACACCTTCAAAGGATCAGGCCAACAAACTAATTGTAAAACTCAGCCAGAACAACAAGAGATTTGTTTCTGTTTGGCAGGACACATGTTTAACTCTGATGTCTGGCTAAGCGTGCTAAATCATAACAAAATACAGTGATTTCATAAATGGAGATAGAAATTCCATGGTAAATGGGAGGCATTTAGGACACAAGTGTGTAGATCAAGACTGTGCAAAAATGGCTAGAGTGTGTGACACTCCTATAAAATACTGCTGTTAAAGCCAAAAGTTAATAAGGAATAATGAAGGAAAAAACAGGGAAAGAGCAGAACTAAGATGGCTTACTGGCCTGGTCTTGTTTCCATTTAACTCAGTGAGAGATGGGGTGAGGAAATCCTGAAATGGACTTGCCTGAATTCTTTCAGGTTTGGGTTTGTTTTTTTTTTTTTGTTTTGTTTTGGTTTTTTTTCTTTTTTTGGTTTTTTTTTTTGTTTGTTTGGGATAATTTCTTTTGTGGTGGTGGGGGTTTTTTTGTTTGTTTTTTTATTGAAAACTATAATTTATATTAAAATGAACACATTTTCCTCTATGAAATACAAGAATTTTTCTTGTAAACTGAGAGCAAAATCCATTGGAGGAAAAATCAGATAGAAACTGAGTATGTCTTATTGTATAAGAACCCTGCTATTTTCCCAAGTACTGTAAATTCACGTAACTAATGGCAAATGCATGCTGAAGTATGAGCATTAAAAAGCCATAAAGTGCTGTTGAATACACTCCCCTATTTCTCACAGTTACTGTAACTGGTTTAAAATAACATCAACATTTGTGAGACATCCTGATTAATCTTTTAAGTTCCAGGAAAGGTGGTTTGTTTGGGATTTTGGGGGTTTTTGTTGGTTTATTCTGGGCTTTTTTGTTTTGTTTTTTTCCTTAAAGGACAGGCTAAAGGAATAGGATTAGACTGGAGGTTGCATTTATCAACCACATATATGCAAATCAATGTTGAAATGTTTCTGTTTGGTTTTGGAGCCAGGTTAATTTTTCCACACTACAGATAAAGCAGATGTATAACAAATGCATTGTTTATTAACAGTTTTTCCATTATCAAGCTATTATAGCCTATGGCATTAATTGGTCAGAAATAGGTGATTCTCTATTGCTCTCAAAGGGGCTGCCTTGTGTTTGCATGTGGGAAAATCAGCTGGCATTTGCAATTTAAAAGATGCACTGTTCTCAGTCGAAGGTCTGAAGATTCATTGTTGATGGTGATGGGAAGGAGCAGGAAGCAGGTGCCTAAAAAGGCATGTTTTAGCTGTATGATTGGGAAGGTCTCAAATTAAACTTACTGGTCTTGCAGTTTCTGTAGAATGGACTCAGCAATTGTATCCTGGTTATAAATGGCACTACAGCTAAATTAGGAGGAGATGTGTAGAGATTTTGCTTAGATTGGTCCTGTGAGAGACTCCTCCTGTTAAAATACCCTTTTTATTTCTTATGGAAGTACTTTTGGGTCTGGGTATATTACGCCTCAAAGGCTCTGGATTTCAGGTGAGGGTAGGACTCAGCTCATGTTCACAGGAGACCACCAAAACCCAGAGGGCTGCAAGAAGCCTTTGCTGATGACTGAAGCAATTTTATTTACCAAGCTGAAGCAGCCTGGGATATGGAGAAAACAAGCAATGGAAAGCAAGACTGGGGCAAAGCACAGAACTGCAGGAGGCATGTGATACAAAGAAAGGAGTTTGTTTTCATGGGGAATAGCATAAGGAAAAGACCTTTGCAGAGGAGTGTAAAATTTTCAGATAAACTGCTGTAGATTTTTCTAGATAGGAAAATGGCTGAAATAGCAACTAAAATGGAGTACCATACAGACAGATTACCAAGGATGATAAAAATACCTTACATGAAAAGATGTGGATCTGGTTGGGAATTCAGCCTTACAAAAAGACGGACAATTATTGTGCTTTTCAGACTTAAAAAAGCAGCTTTTTGTTTTAAAACCCTAAAACATTACATTTAAAAGGGTTTCAATAGTAAAGGCCCACAGCTTGGCCTGTTTGTTTCTTAAGGCCAAAATGTATGTAGTGAAACCTGATTTCTTCTCTGTTCTTTTGGGAATTTGTAATAAAATCACAGAAGCTTCTTTTTGAGCATATAAGCACATAAATAATTTACTGTCCTTAAGTGGGCATATAACCTTTGCTACCTACTCTGCAGTAATAGCTATGTGAATAAATATCATGTGGAAAAGCAAGATCATTCAAGGCAACATATACATGGGCTGATTTCATAAAGTTTTAAGGTAATTTATAGCATAAGAATGGCATATTAAGACAGTGATTTTTATGCAAAAATTAATCTACTGCCTCTGCCCACCAAAATATCTGTTTGTAGATAATCTGCTTATTTATCATTTGGTTATACCAAGCTCTTCTTTTTTTTTCTACCTGTATATGATCTTTGGTTCCTGAGTAATTAAGATGTTTGACAAAAACAGAAAGTTAGAAATTTGAGAAAACTGTTTTACACAGTCTTCAGTGTCTTTTTCATGCAGCAAAACAATGCTCGAAGGGTAAGTAGGATTAGAACAGAGTATTTCCTTGGGTTCAGAACTGTGTCATAGGATATTACAAGACAGAAAATGACAGTGGGAACCTGAAAAACGAAGATCCTACATTAGAATGTGAGTTGGATTAAATGGGGAGTTAAATGGAACATGGTTCTTTTGTTGCCCATTACTGTGGAATTTAAACAGATCAAACAGTTTTGGGCGCTGTTGAAGAAGACTAGTAAATTACAGTAGTGATTAAATCTGTATTGGCAGTTCTTAGGATTTCCTCAAGCTTCTGCATTTGTTCTGTTTCTTGGCCATTTTTTCCATTCCCCCATGCTAGTTGTAAAACCATTCGGTCATTTTCTATGTCCTTCAGGGCTGGAGGAAGATGAGTTCTACCTGATTCCCTGGTTTCTTCTCCTCCCTCTGGTGTATTTGTATCTGAGAGGTCTGACTCATCCAATTCTTCTGCAAAGTGCCTACAGCTTCTCACAAAAAGCTAGACTGCTTTGAAGGCTTAGAATTGAAGTGGGAAAGAGTAGAAGCCAGTGCTGCATGAGCAGTAGCTCCCAAATTTCACCATGCTGGAGCATATAAATACTACAGAAAAGTAGAGATGAGAGGGACAACAGGAATTAATTCCATACATCCTCTGTTCTTAGGCATGGTTTGCCTGAACACACATTACTAATACCAACTTGTTCTTGCAACATGGGTGTTCATTGCTGACATCAGATCTTCATGTGGAATTGTAAATATGAAGCTGTTTTACTGTGCCTGGATTGCTGTTACTTTAAATGCTGAAGCAGAATGAGGTTTTACATTTTATCAGTAGATGTGGTAGTTAGGAGGCATTTTAAGGGACTGATGTGAGCCCCATTTTAGCCCCATTTTATGAGGCAAACTTTATTGATAAGTAACTGAAGACCATGGTAAACAAGGACATTGAAGAAGATATCAGTTGCTTATTAATTAGGTTTGCATACTGGCTGAAAAAGTTAAGGGGTCTTAGAGAGATGATGCGTTTAACTGCATAAATTTAATGAACATAGGTATTAGGAATGAAGCCAGAAAAAGTACTTCATTCCTTTCCTAGAAATCTGTGGGACAGCTCAAACCTTACCATAGCCCATCCCTTTTCTTGCAGAAGTATAACTTGCGGTCTTGTAGTTTTAAGGATTTAGTCTTGTTATGAACACACGTACAGACCAATTCAGCTTTGAGGGTATACAAGAAAATAATCTTGCTCTACTAAATTACCAAGATGGGCTGGAGAACACTAGCACTGTAGAACTTGAGTGATGTTGGTACCCCTGTTTGAACAATGGTTCAGCTGATCATATATTTAAAAGCAGTTTTGGATCGAGCCTGGCCAATCGCCCATGAGAAATGTCAGCAAACAATTTTACTGTATTCTAATTCTGTCTTTAGAGGATAGTGTTCTAAATCTAGGGTTGATGTTGTCAAAGCAGTATATTTTCTGGTTAACTTGAGCAAGTTTAAATATAGTCACTACTTTGCTGCTGAAACACACTACTTGAGATTCCCCTGCTAGGTAGGCATGTGATACCAATTTTAATTTATCTTTCCCTTTCACATTTAGGCTGATGCACCTAACCCAGGGCTTATTCCAGATGCAGATGCAGTAGGTGTAACAGTTGTGCTAATTACATGCACTTACCGAGGTCAAGAATTTATTAGAGTCGGCTACTATGTAAACAATGAATATACTGAAACAGAACTGAGAGAGAATCCACCAGTAAAGCCAGATTTTTCTAAGGTAAGGCATGTTTTGTTTGAGTCACATATCATAGGTATGCTTATAGAAAGAGGTTTTTAAGAAACAAACCCAAACTCCATTTCATAATTTGATTTCATAAAGTGCATGGAATGAGGCATCAAATAATGGAAATTTGTCCCCATTTGAGGGGACAAATGACCAGTGCCATGTAGTTGTCATAAATTTAGATAATACTGAGAAACCATCAAAAATTTCCACCATTTTGAAGACTTGGCTGTACTTTCACACTGACTGTGAAATAAACCGTTGGATTTATTTCCACCTGCACCACTGTTTACAAAGGCTCTGCTCTTCAGAAAAACAGAATAATGTTTTTTCTAGGCCCATCAGCCTGGAACTAACTTGTAGGTATTCATTTACTACAGTTGTTACTCAGCTGTTCTGGTGTCAGAGCTGCAGTTTCTGCAAAACTTTTAACAAACAAACTGAGGAACAAGTTAGGTGTGAAATGAGAGAACATGGGTAGCCTGGTTGGATGATTATCTGCTGAATGAATAATTTGACAAAGTATATAGATTAAGTTATAAAAAAATACATCCTTCATGGTAACCATTAAACCAAGACTAGAATTAAAAGATGAAGTGAAATAGTATGTTTTTCTATGCTTAACTTAATTTTCAGGGATCAGATACTAAATATGTTCTCAGAATTACAGTTAAGTTTGAGGATTCTTAAACTTTGGGTATGTTCCTTTCTTGTTCATTTCTTATAATTTCTTCTAATTATTTGTTATGTTGGTTGTCAATGCCAAAATGGTGACTCCCCTTAAGTACTTTAATTTAGAATGCCTAGAACTACTTGTCTTCATTCTCTGCTTACATAAAAAGCTAGCTTTGCTCCTATGAAAAAGAACAGTGAAACCTATCATATATATGTATACAGAGTCCTTAATGTGACTTCGGGACAAAATGGAAATGCACAAGTAGAAGGTGATTAATTAGTGGGTAATAAGCTCTACTAGGTTCTAAAAATGAAATGCTCTATTTAGTTTGCATAAGGGGTCAGGAAATACTTAATGAGAGTACACTTTCTTAGAGAATAAAATCAACAAAGCAAACCTTTCCTGTGATCAGTCTTAAAACTATCATAGCAAGTGTCTACTGGCGCTAAGTTGCCATCCTCCAGGTAACTATATAATCCTTCACTGCTTCTCAAAATAAAGAGAAAATGAGCATTTTGGTTTTTTGCTGCATACATAAATAAATACAACATGTTTTCAAAGGAAAATGAAGGCCACCTATGAGAATAAGATAGATAACTAATCATGTCCACTGCCACAGTATCTTCCAAATATATATGTTTTTACTTTAAAACTTCTGTAGATAAATTCTCTTAGTGAAATCAGTCTAAAGTTTGGTAGTTTAAGGATAAGGATGTACTTTTAAGTGAAGCTGAGAAGTTGATAGAATTGACAGGCATTGCAAATACCATAAAGTTGATGCAAAATTTGATGAAGTACTGCTGTTTGCAAAATCCTTGTGGGGGTAGAAGTTATTTGCTTTTCTAAAAGCTGGATACAATAATCAACACTTGCACTTTACTTGTGGATCTCTTTCACAGCCTTCACCTTGTGGAACAGTTAAAATATTCTCTTGAGAAAGTGGTTATTTTGCTGAGTAGAATATTAGGGAAAATGAGTAAGTGGTGTACTGTAAGCACATTTCTGATCCACAGGTAGTAGCTATAGATTCACACTGATGTGAATTCCTTTTTTAAACAAATTGTTTTACACAAACAAGGCTATAGGGACTAAAAGGAAAAAAACTATATGCATGTGAACTCCAGTTTGAGATGTACACATTACAATCCATATATTTTCTTCTTTCCCAGCTTCAAAGGAATATTTTGGCATCTAATCCCAGAGTCACAAGATTCCACATTAATTGGGAGGACAACACTGAAAAACTGGAAGATGCAGAGAGCAGTAACCCAAATCTACAGTCCCTGCTTTCCACAGATGCATTACCTTCAGCATCAAAGGGGTGGTCAACATCAGAAAATTCACTAAATGTTATGTTAGAATCTCATATGGACTGCATGTGACTAACCACCATCCTTTTGGTACTGTATATGTGTTAAACTGTAAAAACAACCAGAACTATTTCCCTCAAATTCCATAAGTACATAGTTGAAGCAATGTGAAGAACTTGTTTTAAAACATCCTGTAGAAAGTTTATAAAAAAAAAAACAAAAAAACCCAACAAACAAACAGTATTTGAGCAGATTGTGGAATATAAATACAACTATTTTTAAGTAATTGCCTTTTTTTTCTAATGTGTTATTCTATGTGGTCTAAACCAAACCTAATTAAAGTATATGTATTCTCTCCCCTCCCCCCTTATTTTGTAAGCACTATTAAAAGCTAAAAAAAAGTTTAAAAGTTAAAACATTCAGGCGAAATGAAGGAATAGTGCCATGTCCTCATCTCTGCTATCCAGATTGCCAAATATAAAGTGCCCTTTAATAGCATCTTAAGAACAAAACTGTCATTAGATGAAGTGCAAAGAAAAAAGTGTATCTTATTAACAAACCAAGTCCAAAAATGTCCTTTTGCTCCAAAAGCAGACAGCACGGTATAATTTTAGGTGCAAGCTTCTTTTCCTTCCAAGGCACATACTTGTTACTTAAAGCATGCAATTTGAGATTTACCATCTGCTATCTTGGATTTCAGGACTTTTTTGTTTTTTTTAATCTCCTGCTGCTGCTGTTTAGTCAAACTGTGGTTTGTTCAGGACAGTGTTTCATGTGCATTGGGGTGGGTACCTCAGGAAAGAACCCTTTTTCAGCCACCCTAAGAGCATACACAACTGGTTGGAAGGATGCAAGCATTGCTAGAAGATTGTAAGTGTCAAAAGCAATAGTGGGAATGTCCCAGAAAGGCTTCTGCAAGATTATTATGTATCACTACTGGTTGGTATGTTTATTTTCAGGCATGCTTTACTGTAGTCTTTTTCCTAGTAGTAAGGAGTTTGGATGTTTTCTTTCATTTTTTTGAAACACCTGGAATTTTAAACTTCTGTTTCCTCTCAAGCCTTTAAGGCAGTCTTATTCAGTAGTATAAACCCTGTTGTGGCAGGCATGACACACTCAAGAATACATTACTTGTCTCAGTGCAAGAGCTTCAGGGCATCCATATTACCTGAGGCATCCTTGAAGATAAAAGGAATTAAGAAGTAAACTGTAAATTTAGACTTAAGGCATTATTATGACACTTAACAATTTAGTTAGTCCTTCCAATCCTCATTAGCTTTATATATTTACTCTGCCTGTATGTGCATTTAAATTGTAATGTGTCATGCCAGATTACAGGAATATAGTTTTACTATTTACTAGTTACTGCCCATATTATGAACCCTTGTAGGTTCCTGGCCCTTCAAAAAAAGGTAGATTTCATGATGAGTGACAGTGTAGCTCTGAATAAAAATAGAATGCTTTCTGTTCTCTTTCTGCATTCTCTACTGGGGATGAAGATGTCCCAGACAGTGCTTCTGTCTTTCCACATCTCTAGTGAAACTGTCTGTGTTTCAAATGTGTGGTTCTTAAACTGGAAAGGAATGACCTGATCTGAATGTACATGCACATTTTTCTTGTATGGAAAATCAGCAGTACTCATCTATGGTAGATGAATGAATTCATGAAATCCATTAATATTTGGAGGCCTAGTTCTAATATATGCTCTTAAAAAGTTCTCTAATTGTTTAAAGTGATAACCAGCAATCTAAAAATATTAACACTCACTGGTATGACTTAACACAAAGAACTGGTTCCCTGAACTAACAGTTACTTCACTTGATTGAGGGCTGAAATTCTGTGAACTTTATCTTTGATTTTCAGTTATATTGTAACTTTTAGGTCTGCAGAAACATTTTGAGATTTTTTCATGCACTTTATGTTCTATTACGTCTATTTAAGATATCTCATAAATACAAGCATGTAAATAACTCAGTTCTATCTGCTGAAGGAGTGACAGGCTTGTGAAGTCTGCTTTGAATTAAGGCTACTGTAGTAGTATCTCAAACTCTTGCATCTATTGAATATTCAAGTGAAAACAAAGCTGTAACCAGAATCCATCCATTGGTAGCATGAAGGGTTTTTAGAAGCATATGCCACAAAGTGATGGAAGCAAACCATATTGCTGCTATTGCAAAAACATTGACAAAATTCAGTCAGCAAAACAATGTCACTCAGCAAACCACTTATTTTAGAGGAATGGAAAAATGAAACTCTGTTGTTAAGGAGGAAAACATCATCTGTGCATGAGAACTTGGGTGCAATAAACTTCAAGCTTGACAGTGGCAGGATGCTGCAAGTAGACTTTGGCACTGCCTTACCTGATAACACTGATGGGGCCTGAATAGAGCTGACCCTTCCACTAGCAGGAAAAAGAATGCTGTGCTTGGTAAAAATTGGAGACAAACAACCCTACCTCATGACCTCTGCAAGATAAATGCTATGTTTTTTGAGAGGCTGGGTGCCTCAGGTCTGCAGCTTTGTCTAGATCTTAGCAATCCATGCACCCTGCCTTCTGAGTATCGCATTTCCTGACAAAATCACATTCCAGAGACACAGAATTTGAGAAACCAACATCCACTTCCCCAAAGACTTCAGGCAATATCACAGCACAAACTTAGTGGTATTAAAAGATAGAATGCATGTAGGGCATCTGTAAAGACTTGTCCCTGATCTCTGAACGTTTTAGAGCAGCAGGTCTGTGCACATGACACAGCCAACCAGCGTTGACATCACAGCATTACAATTTCAAGGTCGAAGATGGATTCACCTTCCCACAAGCCTTTACTTGCAGAGGCCACCACGATGCAAAGGAATGCTACAGATTCTGCTGACAGGACTGGTGATGTATCTCATTTTTTTATCTCAGACAGACAGACCATTAAAAGATTGTCATAATGCTTATCAGAGGTTATTTGTGTATAAAGAAATAAGTAGATCAGAAAGGTAACATGGATGAAAACTGTGTGCGGTTTTTATGTCTAGCTTGAAAAAAGTTGTCCCTTCAGCTTACAGTCACTGATTTATTCAGGCATCACCTTCAATCTGTATTACTATGACACTTAAAGAATGCAAAATAGTTCCAGCTCCATCATAATAGAGACTAGTGAAATGTAGTCTTTCCAGTGGTTTTACAAAGGTCCACTGAAAAAGCCAACTCTTAGTACCAGTCTTCAACAATGAAGCAACTCAGAACTTCATTATAATAACGACAGTAACTTCATTTGTAGCTTGCTAACACTGTATTCTTGAGATGTGAGTGAGCAAGTCACAAAGAAATCTGATGATCTGACAGTCCATTATTTTCTTTGTAGTGCCTCAGCTGCTGGTTTTCTGGAAGTCGGCTCAGACTGAAAGGTAGCCCCTTGCAGCTAGACTGATTTGAGAAACCAACTTCTTGGTTGGTTGTCCACTGACATCTGAAAACGCTGGTAAGAAAGAAAAAGGAAAAACCCCAAGCATGCTATGCATGTTTACTTCTAGCCAATCCCCATTTATCAGAGACAGAAAAAGGGCAAAGTTAACTAAATCTGGCTTCTGTCTGGATGGCTGCAGATCCTTCACATATGTAACTATCCAACTCTTTATCCGTAGCACAGTGGTCTGCAAGAGTACAGAAGATCTAATTTAATTTTGAGAGCCACAGAAGTTTGGTCAAATGATAGGTTACTTGTTGCTGTGGTTTCTGGTTGGGGGGCTCTGCTGTGTGCCAGCCAGGAAGATGCAGCAAATCTGACAGCTATGTATGGGCTGGCAGTGTGTGTGTAACTCTTCTTCCCAGGCCCTCGCATTTCTGTTTGCCTTTCCAGTTCTGCTTCTTAAAAGCTGGTCTTACAGTGTGAGATACGAGAGCAATGCTGGAGAAAATGGATGGAGGGCTTTTTCCTTGGTTTTTAGTCTAGGCAAAGATGACATAAGGAAGAGCCAGCTGGAGGCACTAGGAAGGCTTTCTTAAGAGCAAACCCAAGGCTTCTACATGGAATTTAGAAGGCCATTTCAGGAGGAGATGGAGGGAGGATACACTTAAACATCTCCAGCTTTAAATAATGCAGTTTTGGAGGCATGGCTGGGTACTGTCCATGGCACAAGGGGTGTAAAAGTCAGAGGATGGAGGTGTGAGTGCTGCACAAGGGCTATAGCAGCTGTAAGAGACAACAGCTATGTGTTACCAGCAGTGGTAAGAACTGGCTGAACTGAACTGGCAGAAACTTTTAAGGAGTTCTTCGGTCTCCCTCCAAAATTCCCTTGGACCATGGGATATGGAGGCCAACCTTTCAAAATAACTGTATCCTCCAGTTTGTCCTATCTCACCAGGATGGTGGGGCAAACCTACACTGACACAAACTGGAAAGGAGGGACTTCATGGTATGATAAAGGGAATCCTGAAGACATCTGTTATTCATCCAAAAATCAACTGCTTGAAATGCCTTCCATTTCAACAGCAAGATGAAAAAGTCTGATGAAGACCAGCCTGGATGTGTTAGAAGTATGTAAGACCTGAAACCTTCAATTAACATGACAAGACATTGCTCCTGCAGTACTTCCCATCCAACCTAACAATGGGTCTTCAGGTATGAAGAGATGAATGAAAAAAGCAAAATATTTGAAGACAGGTATCTGCTTGGCTAAATAATCTTTGGCATGCAGGTAGTCAAGGTAAGGTCTCTCAGGACAAAGCCATCTTGGAACAGCATTATTGAGAAAAAATTAAGGGAACTTGAGAAGAGATGGGACATTGTTACAAATCAGACATTGTCCCTGACAATGTTTGATCATAGCTTCAAATTTCATTCCAAGAAGTTTAGCAGACTTTCTATAGAGCTAGGTCTTTCCAACTTGAGGCCCAGCTGTTGAAGGATCAGGCAGTAAAGCCATGCTCTCAAGAAAATATTTTCAAGTTACAATACTGATAGAAAATACTTCAAGTTCATGTACAATTCTAACTATTCAGGAAAACAATCCCATGGTAGAAGTGATGATCAGAGAAAAGTGGCCTAAAGGCTGCATCTGTATTAATAAATGTATCAGAGACACGGTATGAATCCATGGTGGAAAATGGTTTCCTGGCATTACTTTGGCTTATATCAGCTAGGGAAGGCACAGGGACAGTTTGGAGATCTACACAGAGGGAAAAGTATCTCCAGTTTCAGAGTCTTGAATACCTCAGGATACTGACACCGTGTACTCAGTTTATAACCACAGCTGGACGGTTCATGTCAGTGACTTGGTTTCTAATGGATCAGAAGAGAGACAGCTGCTAGCACCTGAAGCCTGCCTACCAGGGGGAGGCTTACTATGAAAGAAGAAAAGAGGTGGTTTCCCCTTGAGTCAGGTCCCTTCAATGAAAGAAAATCAGTAGCAAACTGCTGTTGGCATGATATGGACAATGTTAGACATGGCAAAATTCCACCAAAAAGGCAGTACTTGCAAGGCTCTGCAGAGGCTCTACAAGGAGAGGCTGGAAGGGTGCACATCACACAGCTCAGAAAGGCAGTTACACAGAACTGGAGAGCTGGAGAAATAGCTGATAGTCTCCCAGATTTTTAGACAAGCTGTTCTAAATACAGTTCAGAAAATTCTTTAAGCAATCCATCTGTGGAAGGATACAACACCAAACAAAATTTTCAGAAATGTGAGCAGTCAAGTATGCACCAGCAAGCAGCAGAATGACTCTGGCCTGGATGTCCATAAGCTCCAGACCGGCCATCAGCTGGCATGCATTGGTTCCTGTTGCACACCACTTGGTCACTGCAGATCTCAAGCTCCAGAGGTAAATTAAATATTTTCTTTCTAGTGATTGTCTCATCCAAATATGCATAAGCAGCACTTTGGCTGTGGGGACTGCAAAACAGTTTATTTAACTCAGCAGTAAGGTGAGAAGCCCCAGAGAGATCTTGTTAAGCCTCACTAAGTCTCTATCCTTACGGAAAACTGTGTATCAATTTCTAAAAATAAAAGGTGGCTGAATGACTCCCTGTGATTCTCAGATGAGAGTCAAGTCAGAGAGAATGAACCAGGCCTTTAAAAAAACAACAAAACAGTGGGACAGATGGTTCCCCCATCTTTCATTTAGAGATCACAAAATCCTACAGTGGTCAAATTTTTGCCACTGAGTTGTTGCAGGTAGGCTGGTCTGCCTGCCAACTCTCACTAAAGACATGTGGGAGGAAGAAACCCCAGTTCTTCAACTTAAGTCCTAAACATGTAGAGAATTCACAACAAAATTTCTGGTAGGTGTTTGCAAGAAAGGCAACGTAATAAAACAAGTAAGCTCAGAAACTTATTCACTGAAAAGAGGTAAAGTTCTGTTTTTTTCAAAACAGAGAACAAATTATCGTTCATTTGTAAGGGCTGTTTGCAGCAAGCAGGCAACTTGAGGCTGTAGGTGAGATAGAAAGATGAAGGTCTTACAAACCTTCAGCAAGAAAGCAGGGTTTTCCCCTGGGTCGTACTTTCTGAATCAGGTAAAACAGCACAGACTTTGTTTAGAAAGTGCAGGGGAAGGCAGGAACCTGATCGAAGGAGCAGAGGCCCACCAGCAAATTAAGCTGGAGGAGTTAGGTCAATTTTTTCTGAAATTCTGCAAGCCAATTCCAGTCATGTCTGTATGGGTTAATGGGCTGCAGCAGGCACACAATACTGCTGGGGCACAAAGTATCACAGTGGGTCTCAGAGCACATGATACCTAAGGTAGACCAGGAAAGAAAGGGAATTTTGGCACAAGGAGAATGTTAATGACGTAATATGCTGTCCTGGTACAAATAAATGCTTGTACAGAAAACCAAGTAAAACTGGTATGACACAGTTTGGGATGCAGAATTCTAATTCAATGCTTGTTTAGCTTGTGTTCTAAAACAGTACCAGATGGGTAAAGGGCACAAGGTACGTCAACGCACAAAGATTCCTACTAAAGGCTGGTGAGATACCTTCAGTTTTCCCTAAAAGAGGAATCCAGCTTTTAGGAGTTATTCAGGGTTTACCCAACTTCAGGTGTGTCTTTGGACCTATGTGGACTGTAATCCCAGAGCCAGCAATTAAATGCAGTTCAGACTGCTTTTTATATACAGTAGGGAACTAGCTGAAAGTGAAACTTAGAGATTTAATATTTGTACACTGGAGGGAAAAATGTGCATTAGGACTGTCCTCTCATGGGAAAGAAGAGACTGGTAATTCAAAGTGTTCAATTATGACAAGGAAAGTAAAGCAGTTTAATAATTTTCCAAACTAATTTGAAGCTTCTGAACAGAGAGCAAGTTGACAAAAATCAGTGTTAGGTACAGCTAGCTACAAGCAGATTTGTAAGTAAGACACTCCTTGCCCAGGAAAGACAAAATAATAATTTGAGCAACATCCAAACTCCTGATCTAGAAATCAATACCTTAGTCCAGCAGTTCTAGCCATGGAAAGTTTCCTTGAAATTAAACTAGGGTTAATAAGATTCCTTGCTAGGCACTCAAGTTTCACTTGTGATAAGGGTCCTGAAGAATTCTAAAGTAGAAATTTGGTGCACCTGCTGTTAGATTTTGGAGAAAGGGACTGAGAGAGAAGTTTTTTTAAAAAATAAGGAGTATTTGAGTGAAATATAGATGATCTAAAGGCCTGAGACAATCCTTTTATGAGATGAAATTCCACACATCATTAGTGCACATATATCACAGTAAGCTTATAGACTGTAATATTTTTTTTCAGGGAAATGTCTTTGAAGCATTTGAATCTAGCTATCATGGCTGAGCTGGAAATCAGATCATATGGAAGGTGAAGCATGGGAGGGAGACATGGTGAAGAAGGCAAAAGCAGCATAGAGACTGAGAGCAGCTGACACAAGAAATCACTACTTATAAAAATGGGCAAAGTCACATTGAAATACATGGAAAAATTTCACTCCAGGTCACTGCAAGTCCCCTAACAAGTCTGAAATTATCCAGACTGTTCTCAATTCTTAACACAGAACAAAAAGTGAAGAAAAGGTTATGCTAAGCCAAAATTTTCTCTCTGGCTTCTCTCGAGACCTATTTGTTAACAGTTTGAATGGAAAATCAGACGCATATGTGTTTCATAACGAGTTCCCTGCGCACAAGAGGGACATCAACATCATGTTCCACTTACACAGCTATGGAAGACTCAGTATATACATACTATGCAACTGGGAAAGATTTATTCTCTGGTTCTCCCATGCACAAATAATGCTGTTTCCCAGACATAAAATGATAAGGAGCTCTCTCTGAGAAATATTCAAGTTACATATGCCAGCTAGGACAGTGGAGT
The DNA here is from genome assembly GCA_013396875.1 of Vireo altiloquus. Classification (NCBI taxonomy): domain Eukaryota; kingdom Metazoa; phylum Chordata; class Aves; order Passeriformes; family Vireonidae; genus Vireo; species Vireo altiloquus. Next base: position 197,407 of record VZRF01010184.1, on the reverse strand, counting down.
TTGACCGTAATTATGTTCAAAATGTGATTTTGAACATACTAGTATATTGATTTGTTCAAATAAACTCATTGGCAGAGGTAATCTGACCCTGCACATTGTCCCCAGAAGAGTTTGCAAAGATGCCTGGTATTCAGAGGTAGCTGGGACATACCTAAATTTAACAAAAGGAAGAAAGAGAAAGACAGAAAAAAGAGGAAAAAACCCACTTGTTCTCTGAAACCGTCTTAAAACCATCTTAATGAGTAAGAAATAATTCTTCAACACAGGGGTGAATTTCCAGAAAGCAAACAGAAATCAAACTGGCACCCAGACAGAAAACATAAAAGAACATAAAAGAACAGAAGAGAGGAGATTATCTGTTCAGGAGAAACCAAATGATGCTAGCCCATCACACAGTGTGAGCTCTGGCAAGATGTCATATTTGTCATAGCTGGAAAATGCTAAAAATACAGGTCCGGATCACTCTGCTAGCAAAGCACTGAGAGGTGCCTCTGGATGAGGCTTGTAAGGTTCCCTGCTAGAAGCTCATACACAGTCCTTCATGGATACAGACAAAGGGGCAGGACTGCAGAGAGTCAGATCAGGCCTCATCTGCCTCCACAGCAGTTCTCTGCTTCAACTGTGCTCATACAACCTGAGCACATATGTTCACATATGTAGAAGGCTTCTATATAAACATACTTGAGTGAAGAGATAACCAGTTTGAACTGAAGAAGCACTTACCTGCACTTGTAGATCCAATTCCTGCTGTAAGCACAGAGCGTGGCATAATCTTAACTGCATACTTGAGGAACTGAGACTTCCCTGTACCTGGGTCTCCAACCAACAGAAGATGTGATTCACCTTGGGGGAAAACAGTGATATAGGAATAGACAGTTCATATACAGACAAACATTGACACAAAATGCTTAGATTAAATAATACTTGTTACATTCTCCTAAAATTTAGCACTATACATACATTAAAATACATAATTCTGCACTATTTATTGGGTGTGATAAATACATTACTTAATAAAGTCATCTAGACACATATATTTACAATGAAGTATTTGTGAAGTACTAACAGGTATTTGACACACTTCCTGTAATGAGTTCTTACATTTTAAAATGCTCATTTCTGAGACTCAGCTCATTCTTGAACATGAAACAGAAGGATACAGGTTTTAGTTATTATTCCACTTTTCAATTATTTTAATTATTGCACAATGAACTAATAAAAATCAGCAGGTTGTTTTGCTTAATCAATTCTTTGCCAACAGTTACACAACTTGGTAATTTCAAAACAATGAAATTACAGAAGTAAATAATTTGGCTGCTACAGTCTCTTTAAAGTGCTCTAAATTTTTTTCACTGTTTTCTACAAAATACAACTTCAAATATAAAGTCTGCAACTTTATTTAGCTGTTGGAGCATCAAGAAAATCCTGTATCGGTATACAGAGACATACTTTTTAAAATCATTATGACCTACATGGATTATGACCTGTGTACCACCTGGCACATGGCATATTTACCATTTAATAACAACAGAAGGAGAATCAGCAGGCAGGTAACTTGGAGGAACAAGACTAAGTGAGATGTGCTGACAACCACAGATGGAAAAGTCTGGCTTTAGGAAGTAAAATGAATCCTTTAATTTTTTCTTTTAATGTAGTATAGTGATCCACATTAAGGAAACATTAAGATTCCATCCTTTGATGCCAAATACTGCTGGGAATATTCTACTAGAAATAATTTCAAAATGTCACTTATACAATAAAAAGTGAGTTTATGTTTTAGAAAAACAGCGACCTTTAATATTCTACCTAATGGAAACCTGAAAGTCTGCTTCTATTGGGTTTTATTTGGGAAAAATTAAAATAAAAAGGAAGTCTAGACACCCACTTTATCTTGTCTGAGATTTTTGAAGAATATTCAGAATTGATTAAAACTTGTTCTCAAGAAACTCAAGAAAATGGGATGACTATGCTTCCAACATCTTACTGGTTTGGTTTTGGAGGGGTGGGGGGGATGTGGGTGAGGACAGGGATGGGAATGAGTGTTACCAGGATGTGATACTGTTAGAAACCATACAAACCTCTGGTTCGAGTTCCAGCAGCGTCAGTCCTCTGTACACCACCAGCAAGCACCATGGCTACAGCCAGCTTCACCAGGTACAATCCAAAAACTTGAGGACATAAGCTAGCCAAAATTTCATTCCTCCCTAAAACAGGAGCAAAAGTGGCACTCAGCAGAGTTAAAACTTGGTTTCCCACGGACTCCCATGTACACTGAGAAATACTTTGGGCAAGAAGTGTAGGGTAGGAAAAAGATTTTTTTTTTTTTAATGGGACCTGGAGCAGTTGTTTGATCCAAACTTCCTTCATTATAGAGAAGTTAGGTAAGTCACAATCACAAGCAGCAATGCCAATCATATTTCAGTTTAAGGAATATATGGTGTGGACAGCAAGATAAAAGGCACTAATGAAATGCCATAATGCAAATTCTTTTGTTCCACATTTACAAGTGTAGAAGCTATGAAACCTAGAAGTTTCCAGACTTCAAAATATCTCTGTGAAAACTGGTGTTGAACATTCAAGAAAACTAAGAAAACGTCTAACACTTATTTTGCCTTAAACCTGTGCACACATAGTGTGCTCATTTTCTCCTTGTTACTTTGCTTCTCCTTTGACCCTTCTGTGTCACAGGTCCCTCTCCTCATCCCTACTATACTTTCTTTTCAGCAGCAGAATATTTCAATCTGCTCTGAAAATGCTGATGGTGTGGAAGATTTGTAACAGAATTAATTCTGTCCTTTGAGATTCTCACACTACCAGCACATAAGGGGTCTCAGGTTATATGCCATGTGTTACTTCCCTTGCTATGGAATAAAAGACACTGATCCATTTTGAGAGCTTAACTTCATGTTTTAAATTTAGATGAAAGTACATGGTACTGGCAAAATATAGGCACCTAATGGATGACTTAAGGTATATGTGTTTCATTCAGAGGTCTTCTGAAGGAATTAACACATCTTTGTCCATCCAAGAGTGGAATTTTAAAAACATTGCTCAGACATTGCACAGCTCAAGATTTAACTCCACACTTAGGAGTTAGCATCGTTAAGTGACTGACATAAAATGCAATAGCAGCAATTATCTCTCATAAAACAGTACAGGTAACACACACGTTCTGTTGTGAAATGGCCTCAAGACTCCTTAGTCAGATTTGATCTCTGCCCTCAATTTCAACTCAAATTCAGACAAACAGCCTGAAATAGACATCTTGGGCAGTCAGAGTCCTTCTAAGTTCCACCTCAACTTTTTTGTAGCCACTTCATATTTACTTTTTTCAGAATGGGTAATATTACGTAAAATCACATTGCTCCCTTCAGGCTTCCAAAAATTGTCCTGAGAATAAAAGATTAAAAGGGACCTTCAGAGAAGATCCTGAGTCACTTTCTGAACAGTTCTAACAAGAGTGATAAGAAATAGTCTCATTCCAAACAGCAGAAGGAAGAAATGTTATCATTCCAAACAGCAGGAACCTAGCAATTAAATTGCTTTCCAGGAAACGCAGTTCTGAAGAATCTTTGACATTGACAGGATCTACACTTTCTTATTGTGAGCAGGCTAATTTGAGGGAGGTTCCCACTTGCTTTTCCTCCTGTTTGTCTTTAAAGAAGAAAGACTAAGCCCTTTCCAGGGCTTTACAAGACAGAGTGTCAGCCCAATAAAGCTCAGTAATGGAGACCCTAAAGAGTCCATTGAGCTTCTGTAGAGTTGAGGAGAAGGCACTCATAATTATGGAGAGGGACAGAGTTGCAGACAGAACTCCTGGTGGCTCCAAGGTGGTTGACTGTGGACCATGGTAAGTTTAGGACCCAGCATAATGAACACCAACTGTTCTGGAAGCTACTGTGAATGGGAAGGCTCCCCTGCACCTAAGTGCCTAGGCATCCAAGAGTTAAAGATAGGATGTGCTAGTCCCTATGGTAAAGATTCAGAGCTCAGTTTGGGATGCAGAGATGGTGTGTCAGACCTCTCACCCAAGAGGCAACAGCTGAAGGCAGATCTGGTCCACACTATTTCTTCTAAGAAGTATGCTGTTTCTTTCTTGATTATAAAGCACTTATATTCTATTTCCTCTGACACATATATAATTTCTCATTTCTTGTTAATAAATGTTGCATAAAAGAAATGAACAGAAAGCTCAAAGAATGAAGATCAATGCAGAAGGTTTGGTACTTCCTTCCGCCCCCACCCCAGTAATACTAAAGTAAGAATTTCATATTCTTGTAGTGGAAAAAATATATTCTTGATGAATGGGTGGTGGGATAAGATAATGAGGGGAAAATGTGTTCAGTCACTGTATTTTCACTCCTGATTTCATCTCTATCCAATCAAGTGTCCTGCTTAAAAGCTTTCAACTACTAACCTGCTAAGGGATCATTCCTATGCCTTTCCCAGAAGTCTTCAAATTCCTTGCGAACTTCTTCGTCAATTACAACCCCTGCTAGCTGCTCATTGTTCACTTTAACATAGTTGGCCTTTAAAACAAGCTCCAAGTCACAGCGTGCCCCCTCGTGGAAAGGCTTCCACCTCTGCATTACCACTCCATACACTGTGATGTCATCTCCTAGAGGTAACAACAAAAATTAGTAAAATAACATCTGACTTGAGACATGCAGACACTTTAGCTAGCTGTAATGCACAGTAATGTGATCTAGAGCCTGTGTTACAGTTAATAAGGTTTAAAAAATCTAACATCCAAAAGCAAAACCTCCTGCAGTTACTGGAAGTCTAAAACAAAGATAAGGTAGATTGCTTGAGTCTGTGCTAGGAAGTTATGTCTTTCCATTTCTGTTAAAGGGAGGTGAATTCTTAAAGATATATCTCTGCTTGTTCCCCCTTTAAAAGAGATTAATTACTGGTAAACTGAAGAAGCCCTTTCAATTAGATTGATTATACAAAAAAAAATTAGTCAAAACTTACTTGGCTTCTGGTAACTTTTGTGATGAATCCCAGAATCACTTATTAACATTCTGAGTAAAATGTTCTGAGAAAGTAGAACCACAAATTAATTTCTTGTGGAAATGTGCCTCTCGGAGAATTTTTAGTCCACTCTTCATTCATTGTCCTGCCAATTAGCTGCTTCTTTGAACACCAAGTAGCTTTTTCCACCTGCAGTACTCCTTAGATAGGGGGTCAGGTTTCCTGGCTCTCCAAAGCTACGGAGGGCCACCTCACGCTGTGAGACCCAATCTCCTGGGGAGGGTTGGTGTTCTACACTAACAAGATTTATTATACTTTCTGTATGTCACAACACATTACTTATTGAAACTGATCTGTCAAACAGTCAAGATGTAACCTGGGGGCACTTGACATTTTCTAGAATGATCATCAGCTGCCATGCTAACGTTCAGCCTGAAAAAGCAATGTGACAGATGAACACACCTCATTCGAGGAGCCCCCAGCACTGACAGCCACTTGACAGAGATTCATTTCAAATGGAAAACTAAAAATTATTGGAGGCACAAACATATGTAATTTATGCTATATCCTCACCAGACTTGCAACTGTCCACCAAGTCATCTTCCAGAACAACCACCATGCAACGAGGGATGCTTCCAACAGACAGCCTCTGAACCTAGGTGATGGGAAGGAAAAGCACTTCTTAAGAACAGCACCTTTCAAAAGCCTTTAATTTACAGCTGCTCTGGCTTAAGGGCCTATACTCCTTTCCTGGAACTGAGGTCAGTTCTTGCTTTTTATCCCAAAACTTACAGTAAGGATGCCAAAGATGCCCTGAATTTAGCAATGAAAGTTTAATGCTGATTTTAATGGAAATGGGATTGGGTATTAAATTAGCAGAAGGTGCTTGGTGATGGGAGATGTGTGATTTCAATATCTTGCTGAAGAAAGCTCATTAAAAGAGGTCATTTGAAAGAACTGATTTCTTTTTTTTATTATAATTTGAGTTATTACTAGATACTTCTTCTGTATGTAAAGTTGACTTTGGGTACTGAAGCAGGTGCATGGGTTATTGATAACCCTTCACTGAAGTAGATACGGAGAGAATATTCTCTGTATTTTTCTGGTATTTAACTGTGACTTGACAGGTAGAGATTAAGTTTACACCTAGGTGTCAAGGATTAAATCAAAAACAGAAAAACCCAAATATATACTGACAAATGTGCCAGTAACTCCTGTAATTCTTTTTCTTTTCTCCAGGGCAAAGTCTGTGCAATCTTGTCGCAGTCCATTTCCAACCAGCAATCTTTCCATTTACACTTAGAGCTTGCCATACTTTTGAGAATATCCACTGCAGGAGAACAACAGTCAGAAGCACCTTTTCATTCTGCAGCACAGGTCATACATGCTAGAATTCTAAATGTATTCACTCTCTGGTGCCTAGGAAGGTTAATTCACCCCTCTGTGTTATCTAAATGGCCACAGGCAGTTCACATCACTGTCAGTACTGGTGGCACATGCAGTTATTTGCAGAGCTCAGTAGGAAACACAAGGGAAATTCACTCCTAGATTAACTTTACTATTTTTAATAAGCCCATGTTGCTGAAAATCCTTCCTACCAGAGAGATCTGTGTGTCACATAGCAGAAGAAAAAATAAGTTCTAGAGATTTCCCATATGTCAGAAAAATCATTATATGTACGTGCAATATAGGGCTTATTTCCCAGAAAGTTTTATTCCCTTACTTTTTTTGATATTCTGAACTTTTAAGACCTTAATTTCTAAATTCATACATTTTTCCTCCACCTTGTCTGTACCATCAGAAAACAAGCGCAAATTCTGTATGCAAGTTCTGTAAGGATCACATATGCAATAATTGTTGAATTCAAACTGGCTGAAAGGAAGAGATATTTGCAGACACCACGTATTGACCACACTGCACAGCTACAGCTGGCCCTGGCCAACACTGGTCTAGCTTTAGTCCTCAAAAGCAGTGCTGAACATCAGCATCATGTACAGGAAGTGGCTAGAGAAACAATGCACACTTGGAGTTAGAGGGATCCAACATGGAATGGAATTTCATCAATGGAAATTTCATCTATTCACTGACCGCTGGTATTTTGTACAATATTGAATGGAATTACCCAATAACAGAAGTCTGATCTACACATCGATTAATTTTTAACTCTTTGACTGGAAATCTCTGACCAATGGGTTGCCTGACTTCTTTCAGTCTTCTCCAGCATTTGTTTTAAATAACAATAGACACCTATACTTTAATGCCTTCCCCTTTCTGTCTATGGTTTTCCTTACCTGTTCCTGAATTTTGATTTCTTGATAGTCCCTGCAGCAGGTAGGAGAAGAGGTTGTTCCAGAGAGACACATGAACTTGGTTGAGTTGCAGCCTTCTTCATTGGGACAGGCTGCTGGGCGACAGAACGCATAGTACTGCTCAAAGTCAGCCTTGACAACAAACACATGCTTGCACTTGTTGCAGATGTAACTCCGCTCAAACTCCAGAACCTTCACTGAACTGGTCCGTATGACAGTCCCAGTAACTGACAAGAAGTGCCCCACATCCTTGGATTTAGGAATGTGCTCTCGAGTCAGCTCTGGACAAACAGGCAAACCTGTCAGACAAAAATATGTGCAGCATAAGGCTATGCTTATAAAACAAGGACTTACAATGCAGTTAAACAGAAAGACTAGAAAACATGCCAGACCTATGAACAGTAGCCATTGTTATTACTGTTTCATAAACGTGATTCAGCTATTCATCTGTTGTACCATAAATCTGACTCATTGTCCTCAGATGGTGAAAATCATCAGACACTGAGCACTAGCTGAAAATGTTGTCATTTTACTGTCCCACTCTTGCCAAAGAGTGAATAGTAATGAACAGATTCCATTCATGGAAACAGATCCTGATGTTTTCATATCTATGTTAATTTAGATGCTCTTTTTGCAGATGCCATTTATTCTACAACTGGTTCATCTGAATTACAAATTTTTAGTTATGCTGATTAATTGTGGTTCAGTGTTATTCCTGCAGTTAAACAGGTGTAGTTCCTAATCTTGTGTTAATTCTCAAGTCTAAGCAAATTCACAGATAGCATTTGACCTTAAATCCACATGGCATACCAGTAAACCTCGAGCACAAGGAAGATAGCATAAAAAGAATGCAAAGGGGTTATGAACACAGGCAAAGCAAATTCCCTTGTACATCTGAATGCATAGTGACAGGACACTTTCCACTTGCTCTCCTTTAATTCCACCCCAGCAGCCAGTTCAGTCGTGTGTGGATCCTGCTCCGGTGTTCACCCATCACTTGGCACCAGAGTGGCTGAAATCCTCAGGAAGATTAATCTCTCTCAACAACCTACCAAGTCTTTATAAAAATAAATGGTCTCTGAAATGCTCACCTGAGCAAAATATTACCTATTCAGAAATAAGTAATGAACTACAAGATACTAATAATTATAAACTTAATTTCTTAGTCTTACTTCCAAAATAGAGCTAGGAAACAGAGATGTAAAACTACAAATCTGCTAGGAAATTATGTTTCTAAGGGGACCAAAACTATTTGTGTGTTTAGGTCAAATCTTCTCAGTAGCTTTGGCTGCTAAAAAAAAAAAAAAAAAAAAAAAAAAAGTCATATTTATTTCAGTGTTTTTAAACCCAAATGCCTTATTTCAGACAAGCGGAAACATTCTAGTTTAATGCTTTTATGCAACACTTGACCTTCTGCTTTTGTCTAAAGAAAATATTTTTTAACTATTAAACTAATTTTAAAGGATAAGAGAATTAAGGACAAAAACTAAAGTAGAACTAAACAATGAGGAAAAGGAAGTATTTTGTAAAACTGCAAACATTTTTTTTCTGTTTGACTCTAATAAAGCTATTTAAATGTTCTACCAAGCCTGTTGAAATTTTCATTCTACCACAGATTTGCATTTCTACTCAGTAGAGGGGAAAAAATATCCGTTATTTCTCCACCTGTTTTGGCATTTTTCCCTTTGTTCAGTATTGCTGCCCCTGAAAAAGCTTTGCAAAATGCATCACATCTTACACTAGAGAGAGCTACAGCACTGTTGTCAGGATATATGACAATCATGTCTGTGAATTTTGAAGAGACAAGAGTCTATATGTGACAAAAAGAGCCTTCATTCTGATCATACTAGACTGCTTGACAAACTCTTTAATTGAGTATGTGCCTCTTTGAATCAACTTTACTGGATTAGCCACAAAAAAGCTATTAGAAAATATCAGAAGCAGCTTGGCCTTCAGTAACAGACACAGTGGTGCTTAGGCTAATGATAAGTAATGAAAAATCATTTCATGGATTTGTAACAAAAAGGAGAAGTTACACAATCAAATTCCTACAACGCTGAAATTCAGATAAAGAACTTTATCATTTACTTTCTTCGGTGAACTTAGGGAAATAATCCATTATTAATTACTTCATATCCACACTACTTCAATCCTTTTTGAACCCCTAGGTGTCCCCCTGTCCATATTTGCAGAAGGTGTTGAGATTGCTTCTTACACCTGGTGTAAGCAAAATCCCTTTTCCTCACTTTAATTCCAAGCCTGATACACAGATCCCATCACCCACACTCCTAATAGTTGCCTGCTGCTCCCACCAGTGGTGCACCACCTTCTCATTCCCTCCTTATCTGACATGGGAATGGGAATTAGCACTCCAACATGAGAATCCTGAAGGTAATCAGAACCCAGCATCCACTTAGAAGGTAACAGCATCGTGGGAAAATATGGGTGGAAAAAAGGCTATAGAACATGTAGGTTATTTCTTTTGTTTCTTCTGCAGCAAGCCTTTCAGTGGTACAGAACCACTTTTTACCAAACTCAGTGGACAGATTTTTATTTTGATCCAGCTGGACCTCTCAAGGATAACTCCCCTTGTTCTTCCAGCTTAGAGATGGAATTATCTGTGAGTCTGCTGACTGAATTCTTCTATCAATAATCAGTCAAGTTTGCTTTTATCAGTTATTAAAACTGTTTGATCAAGGGGCTAATTTTGCTGGAGGTTGAGAAGGGAACATTTAGACAAAACAACACTGTGGGAGGAATGATTAGCTCCAGCAAGAGGCTGATAAGAGGAAAAGGAATGTCTTAAAGACACCACTACTCATGCAGAGATCATCTCCCCTTGCTGTATTCCTTCTAATACTACCTGGCAGCTTTTCAAATAATCATTTTTGGAGTCTTTTTTCATGCTGAAGCCCTGCATAATGTATATGCATCTCAGAACACTAGGAGGAAAGTTTTACCTCATTTGCTGCTTTCATAGGTACAGGGAGGTCAAATTTCTATACAACACAGAGGCCACCCTTTTACCTCACATACTCAGCAGCTGTGTACAAGCTCCTCAGCACCTGAATACCACAGGCTAAATATATTTCTGATGTATGCATTGTCTTTACAACATTTTTATGGAAACTTACTGAGATTAAACACAGGCCTATTTAACAACTGTGATTTATCCAAATTCAAGCTGCCAAAAGACTGACTGATCATAAGGTGCTCCACAACAGGGCAGGGGAGGGAAACACAGGCTGCCAGCTCTGGGCTTTGCAGACTATTGCTCCAAATTATTATGACCAGAAATGACCAAAAGGGACAGTGCCACTGCTGACCCAGTTTCCAACAACAGGCAAAAAAACCCATTTCAACCCCAGAACCTGCACTCCACATTTACCAAATCTCAAAGCTACTAAAAATTTTCTAGTAATAAGGAATAATGGCATATCATCTTGCAGTGAAAAAAATACTGAATGCTTCATTAAATATCATGCCTTCCAACAGGTCATTCCAACTTATGACAAGCAATTTTATAACAGTTAACCATAAAATTCAAGTTTCAGATGAAATTGTTACAAGACAGCTCAAAATATAGACTTTGCCTCTTCTGGCGGATGGTTGAAGCCAATAAGGACTGGGAGCCAACCAGCACAGTAGGGAAATCAACCTGCAGTAAAACTTAGATCTCTTCCCCTAAAACTTTTTTTGCCTGGACTTTTTTGTTTTTCCTTCTTTCTTTTACTTCTCTATAGGCCTTCTGTCTAAAAGTGAAATAATGTAAGACCAGCTGCTGCTTTGAGGAGTCTTTGCTCTGGAAAGGCTTTGGTGTAAGGCCTGACCCAGCGAGAGACGCCAACCACTGCAAGCAGGACAGCAGGGATGGCCACAGCTTTCCTTGCGGGAGTTGGTCCACACACATCCACGTGCTTGCACGTGTCCTTTGCTGCTTAATAAACACTAAGGATTCCCTACTGCTTCAAACACTGAAACGGCAAGAATTAAACTTGCTCATTCCATGGCGTCCGAATAGTTTGTTACAGAGTATGGAAATTTTGGCCGTTTCCCTGAAGAGTCAGGAAATGCTGGCAGTCCCGGCTGGGAGCCCCTGCCCTGCCACTCACCCGAGACCCTGGCGTGGAGGTTCTGCTTGAGGCTGAGCTGTGCCGGCTCCGCGCTGTCCTGCAGAGCTGCCAGCGCAGCACGGCGCAGGGCGCTGTCGAAAATCGGCAGCACCTGGCTGGGAAAGGCGTTGAAGTACTCCCCGATCTCCATGTTGGTCTCAAAGAGCGTCAAGGCGTCGACGACGATGGGGTAGTGCGCCTGCTCGTCCGGCTCCCTCAGGATGCCCAGGATTTCGTCCCTGTGGTGCTCCGTCACGTAGGACTCGAACACCTGCCCGATGAGGCTCACCTGCTCCGCGCTGAGCACCATATTGTCCCTAGGCGGGGACACGGCGGGGGGAGGCGGTCAGACAGCGGCGCTTCCCGGTACGGCCACGCGCCGGGCGGGAAACTTTGTCTTTCCCGGGGAAAAGCCCATGGCGGAACCAGGCGAGGCGGGGCGGGGCGGGACGCGGCTCATGAGCTCGGGCAGGGAA